>VZSF01011008.1:379507-472774 GCA_013398295.1 Chionis minor | reverse complement strand
TGGGGCCCTCCCGGCTGGTTCCCGGGGGGCGGCGGGCGCTCGGCCCAGCGCCGGTGGAGCGGGCCGGGAGCGCTCGGTGCCGAACGCCGCTGCGGGGGGAGCAGGCCCCGTCCCTTTGTCTCCCTGCGCCTCTCCCCGCCCTGTGGGCACCGGGTTTTTATTTTTATTAGTTTCTAGTGGCGCTTTGTCCCGTGTGTCGCCGCCTCTCTGTGCCGCTTTGGCTTCGGTGGGGCACAGACTGGCGCGCTGCAGAGGGCTGAGCATCCGTTGTACCAACAGCGGTGAAGCTCCGGGGCAGGCAGGGGCAGGCAGATTCCCAAATGCAGGAATTGCTTCGCGGAACGGGCCCCACGCGCTGCAACAAACTTTGCTGCAGCGACGCTTGGACGCATCGCTGCGGGAATGGGGACCACGCAGTGACTTCGGCAGCTCCTGATGCTGCTTTATTTTCCTTTTAAACGTGTTGGGCAGGAGAACGGTGAAGCCTGGAGCAAAGCCATATTGCCATGTTTTCTCCGTATTCAGATGGCGTTATTTTTCATCCTTTAGTGAGAGATAGGAAAACGTTTTACTGCAGGAAAAACTGGGGTGCTCCAAAGTAAATTTAACATTTTTTTTCTCAGACAGACAGACCGACCGGCGGGATTTGGGCAGTGTGTTTTTTGTGGAAGCTGACGCTACACCTAGGGAGCGTGCTTTGGTTGAGGCCAGGTTTGCAGTCTGGCACTGGTACCAGTCGTACCTGTGGCCACCTTTGCCCGTGTGTTGCCCAGAGAGTTCCTTGTCCCCCTCATACCGTGTCTTTGCAGTGACACCTTTGTAGTTCGTGGCCGTGGAAGGGTTTAGCCCGTGCGGGTTGTGAGGTCGGGAAGATTTGCTGCCCATACAAGCAGCGAAATGATTTTTGCGTTAGTGCTTTTGCAGTAATTTTTCAAATGATTGTAGCTCAGTACCTTTAGGATTGTATTTCTTGTTGACCTGTTGTATGTGCTAATAAAAGTACAATGTGAATGACTGGGGTTTCTGCTACGTCAGTGGTACATAACTCCCATTTTGCACGTATTATGGTCTGTGTCTCACATACTTCTCTTGAGATTTCCGTAGGCACTGAATACTAAACAGTGAGTTAAAAACAAGGCATATGAAACACCTTATTGTGTTCAAAACAACATTCCCTCCCCAAGTAACCTTTACTGGAAAAAAATGAGATTGTTCTTGTCTTTAGCAGTTATATTTATACTGGATTTTTAATCTTGGTTGTTTAATTTTTTAGAAGACTTTAACCACAGAGGGTTCAGGTGTACACTAATTCCTACCTTGTAAATCAAGAGGAAATTAGAGTGTCTGATGTTTTTGTACAATATCCAGCAAAGTCTGATTTGCTAACTTCTTGCTGTTTTCAGAAATGAAGTGTATCTGTTTTATCATAAAAATTCTCCTTTCCCACTGGATTTCAGCCAGTCGGTAATAAATAAGAATTGTTGTCATCGTCTGAAAATAAACATAGCCCTGTAAATTTCAAAAAGGGGTTTCTCCTTTTTTACAGCAATTATTATCTTGATTACGAGCCAGTGCTTCATGTGTCAGAATTCTTCATTTTGAACTTTTAATAAAATAGTGCACCTGAGAAGATGTCCAGTACAGATCCCCTAACAAATCCATATAAAAAGTAAGTACTTTTTCCCCCCTACACAGGAATACAACAATTATTGGTTTGTAATTTGAAAATTCTTGCAGTTTCGTTAGTAGGAGCTTGTTTTGGTGAAGTCATAAAGAAAACTAACTTTGATATTGAAACAGTCTGAAGCAACTTCTTAACCAACACCAGTGAATTTACAGATAAAAAGAAGAAAGAGCTCTTAATCTTTTCATTAAGTTAATCAGCACTCGGTTTGGACTGGTTCTGTAGAGAAAACCCCACATAAGAATTCTTTAATGATTCTGCAGGTATGAAAACGTACTTGTGAGGTACACAGCAAATTACTTCCCTCTACATACAGGCTAACTATGGTAACATGAGATGTTGTACATAAGAGTTTATGTATTACAATGCATTACTTCTTCAGTCTACTATGTCTGCTTGCCTTTCATGTTTTGTATGTGGTGCTTTGGAACCATCTTACTTTTTGCCAGTGCTGTGTGTTATGTAATGACAATTATATTCCTTTTATAAACTGTAACGTTTTCACTGAAAAGTTAAAACTTGGATCAGATTCTAAATGACAAACTTGGATTCGGTTTGAATTTCAGATTGGAACTAGTAACTCCAGACCCTTCCTAAACTGCTAAGTAACCATGCCAACGCTGTTATCAAAACCATAATTAAAAACAGGCGCAGACAGCTCTTGCTGGACTATCATGTTTGCTGTGCTTGTGCAGTAGAATCCAGCAAGTCGTATTCGAAAGTATTGTCAAACAATTTAGCATAGATTTTGAATTATGCCACTTCATAAATAACTTGATTTTTTTTGAAAACCAAAGCCACAAAACATTAAAAAAATTAGCTTGCTTTTTACTGAGGCCTAAAGAAGCAAACACTCTGCTTGTCTGATGGAAATACAGGGTACGTAATACAAAGGTGCATCTTTAAAACAGCTCTGGTTTGCTAGATTTAGATGGAAGGTGTATGAGTAGTTACTAGATCACTGTATCCCAAAGGCAATTTTTCATGTAAGAGATGAACATGAAAGGTGCATATAACTGCACTTCAGCTACATGACTATAATTTTCTATATTTGCCTCTTTTTTTTTTTTTTTTCTGGGAGACAGTATCAATGCACAATGCTTCAAGAATGCACTTGTTAAACGTTAATTGAGGTTTACCTAAACTTTAAATAATACCTTCCTTCTCTACAGAAGGGGTTAGCCTCAAACCATTCATGCTTCTCCACAATTACAACGTTGCTCAAGCTTTTTTTTTCCATGTCTAACAATTGCCATATAATGACATATGTTTTCTTTTAATCTTTATGGTTTAATCAGCAAAATGTATTTTGAATAACTGGTGGGTTTGGATAGATCAGAATTAAGAGTGTGTTCATGCTGTATGATACAGCGTTCTCTCACCCGTAGTCTTTAGGATTATAATGAATTTTACTTTATAGGTTTAGCAAACCTAGAAGGCTACAGTTGCATAATTGGCTTGTATGGGATTTTTGTAAAAGACTTTTGGTTTGTTTAGAACAAAAAGATCTTATGAATCTTGCTTCTGAAGATTCTGCATATCTTTTTGTCATCTGCTAAATTATCCTGTAATCCATCTCGGTTGCTAAAGCATTACAAAACTTCCTTTGGGAGAGGTCAGTCATAATTAATAATGTTGCCAGAATGGAATGGTTTATTAGCTGTTTGGAAAAGAATCCTAGTTTGTTTGCTGTCTGAAATAACAAGTGATGTCTCTTGAAAATTTAGCCTTACTTATTGATACTAGGTTTTGTGGGTTTTTAAGTTGTTATAGTATTTCTAGACATTTCTGGAAGTAAAAAGGAATTTGTGTTCCCCTGAGCGTGTTCTTGAAAGGCAGAGAACTTGCAAAAGAAGCAATAATACCATTTTGCTGTATGAGTCCTTTAGAAGCATGGAAAGCTGCACAGCAGCAGAATTCTAAGGTAAAGAGGAATAGAAGCCTTAGGGATGAGTTCAGGAAGCGGAACAATTACTTTGAAGAAGGTATGGAGGAGCAATTGTTTAAACAAGTGATTTCTTACTGATAACTTCAATAAAAATAGGTGAGAGCAAAGAACAGCTTAATACTGCTTTGTATCTGCTTAGATTGTTGGGAAGTTTGTCTTGCCTGGTTTAATAAAAGTCATTCTTTTGCTTTTTAATAATGGAAATGCATAGCCTTGAGTCATACTTTTATTTGGGGGGAACGGGGGGTGGTGTGTATATTTCTATTGCAGAAAACGGGACCAACAAGCCATGTTGGTCCCAATGATTTGTTTTGAGAAATGTTCCTGAAACTGCCGATACTGATACCACAAGTTGAATGCCATTGTTAAAAACAGTGACAATTTTGTTGGAGAAAGGCTATTTGTATTTTTTCTGTAACCTTGCCTGGAGCAAATCTAATTGATACGACGCTTAAAATATTAATGGCTTTTCTTTCATTGGACTGTAATGCCGGTGACACCAGCAGAGTTAAACTGGTTGAGAGACTACAAAGGGCCAAATTTGCGTCACTGAATGGATGCGAGCAATCCAAACGATGCCGATGGAGCTCTTCATATTTCGGGAATTGGGAAGGCTGCTTTACATTCCTGCATCCATCGTGGATTTGCTCCTTAACATGCGGTGGGTCAGTTTATCCTCCTGCCCCTCAGGTGTGGAGAGCGCAGGCTGTAGGGACTGACGGCCGTATACGTGAACAGCGCATGGCATCTTGCCTATAAGGGAAAAGATCCTCTCCCTAGAACGATGACGTGCTGATGAAACCACAGTCACTGCAACTTTAAAAAAAAAAAAGAAAAAAATAGGTGCAGGAGATAAGCATATGCATTCCTCATAGCCAGGCTGTCCCGCTGCGCAGCGCTAGACGCTGGCAGATGCTGTCTCATCCCAGGGTTACTCCCTGCTTTAGAGAGGATTCACCTTTCTGCTTAAACAAAGCCAGCAGTGAACACAGAATATTTAGTTTTTGTTTCAAACGGTAATCTTTTTAAGATCTTTTAGAAAGGGGGAGTAATACAAGCGCGTCTTCTGATGCAGGCCTGGAAGAAAATAGTAGTTAACCAAACTGATGTCAGAAGCTCCAAACTTCTGAAAATACGCGTGTATCTGCAAGACCAAGCCTTGTACCAGAAGAGAGCCTTACCTCTGGGAACGGCGGTATATTTTTTACTTTTTCAACTAGATTATTCTCAGTGTGATGGTATAAATTCACCATTTTTATTTATTTTCACACAATACCAGCTGTGTCAGCTTCCATTTCTAGAGAAAACCCAAATTCTGTGTTAACTTCTGACTGCTGTGTATTAAAAGACTAAAAACCAAGTTAAAGCATGACATGAGTCAATACCGTGATTGAGAATGCAAAGTAATAGCATAATGGCATTTGTTTCATTAATGCTTTCAGTCTGTCTGCTTTGTTGGCTTTCCCTTTTGTGTGTGGATGTACATAATCCAGTCTGCTAGGGAGATTGCTTTAGAAAGGTCATGAGTTATTGCTTTTGACCTTGTTTGGAGAGAGCATGTAAATAAATTATTGAAAGAACACGAGCAAATAAATAACATTTTATTTTCATTATTTCATCTGCCTTCGGCTGCTAGATATACATTGCATAATCACAGCTGTAGTAAATGCAAGTAAATTTTCTCTCCTTTGCGTTTGTCAGTCTTTAAAGTTGCTATAAATTGCCATTTCAAGCAGAGAAAAAGTAAACATTACCTCGGTAGGTGAATTAGTCCATGTGACGCAGAGGGTTTCAGAGAAGATTAAGTAGGCAGAGACACTCGTCTGGAGCTCTGTCTGTTAGGTTTTTTTTTTTAGTTAGTGGCAGAAATTGTCCTGCATGTAACCTTTATCGGGCTGAATTGGAAACCTCCAGTGTATTTTGGTTGCTTTGTCGTCTCTGCTGCCGTGCTGAAGAATGTCCCTACTCTCACCGGGAGATGAAGACGAACCAGAGCGTTTTGATGGTCTTTCTCTCTTATACTGGTATGCTTAACCACTAGGTTCTGACGGCGTTTTTCTGCATTGTAATTGAGAAAAGTACAGTAAAGATAACTTAAAAGCTGTAGCAATTTTCAGCTTCTTTTCCTAAGCAGGAGTTTATAATTTAGAGTTTTGTTTAAATGTAAAGTAACCTCTGTTTTGTGAGGGAAAGGTATAATTCTTCCATTGATAAATCTAGATAAATATTTTGTTTGTGGACATAAATGACTAATAATTTCTCAGGAATAAAATCAGAGTATCTGAAGCTGTATGTTCTGATAAGTCTCTAGAAGATATAAAACATAAAGCTGTTGAACTTCCTTGTGTATGCTAGTAAAAAGTAATAGAAAAAAGTATCAAAGATTTCATTTTAATTGCCTTTACTAGAACACTTACACAAAATTACACATACTTAGTCTGTTAGCATTCCAAGACTTCACTGGGAGTGTTGAGTTCAGTATTTTTTAGTGTAACATAGTGTGTATTTTGTCGTGTCTTGCTTGTTTATTTCATCTCCTGCCTCACATCTTTTCTTCTCTGTGTGCTAAAAGCTTGCTTACAAGTATGACTTTTGTAGGAATGAGCAGCAACATCTGAGTATTTAATTTGCATCTTTTTCTACAACAAACATTGACAGGTTTTGTTACTGCTGCCAATTGGTTTAGAAGCCTGTTTCCTTATTTATGCTGTTGAGTGTATTTCTAATGTTCTTTGGGGAAGTACTTTAATATTTCATAAATATTAAATAACGATAACATTAAATACATGTTGGATGGGTGCTAATCCAAGTCTTTTTGTAGTGAAACTGTTAAAGCCCTGTTTATTTTATTAGAACTGTGACAAGTAGCTTGACTTGAAGATCCATCTCTAAGTTATATGGGAGAAAAACTTCACACTGAAAGTCAGCAAGATGTGATATTCTAAGCAAATTCAGGGCATTTCAGAATCCTTGTCTTTACTTTTTACGTGATAAAGTAATTTTAAACCTCATGTATTGGAGGGTCTTAGTCTTTAGGGCATAAACACAACTGAATGCCTTGTAAAGGTGTCTGTTCAAAGTGTCAGCCCTTTCTGATGGTAGGTGGTAACATCATGATCATTCCACTGTTTCAGAGATACCCTGTTCCCCTCTGTTGTGAATTATTAGTTTGTATATTCTCTGTATTTTCTTTGTCAGAATGTTAGTTAGAATCTCTCTTTTGAAATCTTGCCTTACTCCTGGAAGTGTAGATCCTTTCCTATTAAGTGTTCTGTGCCCAGATTTCATCGTATTTAATGGTCATTTTATATGGTAGTATATAAATAGGTTCTACCATTTCTGGTGAACTCAGAAGTTTAGGCTTAAAGTCTGAGATTTGATCTTTTAATACTTCAAGAAAGTAAACTTCTATGTGAGGTTAAAACAACAGTTGTTCTTGCTTTTTTTATTTTAACAAGAACTGCTGTGTGAAAACTGAGAGCATGGCAGAGCAAGAAACAGAATAGTAGTGGCAAAAAGCAAGACAGAAGAAAAAGAGAGTAATTGTCTCTTGCTTGTGTTGAAGATCGGTGTTTCTTCTCTAAGTTTTCAAAGACGGATACAAATCAGGACAGACCTGTAAGGAACATGACTAGGATGTTGTCTTTCAGCTTCAAAACAATTTAAATTCATGAGGCAATTGAAGTGGCAGTACCAGCAGTAATGCAAAATACTCTGCTGTCGTAGCATAGTAGTTAATCAAAAAAGTTTTGTTAGAGAAATAGCAGACTTAAGGATTTGTTCTTCCTTTCAGATCGGGATTAACTAAAAGCAGTTCTGTTCACTTTTAGCCTTCCAAAGTGTGTCTGATGTGCTGTCACCTGGTAGCAGGGTCATGTGCAGTCGTGTCAGTGGCCAAATACACTCACTAGGTTTCATCATTTCTTTTTATTCTATGAAACAGTTACTGTGAGGAATACTACAGTGAAAAATGTACAATATTTGAAGCATAGGCTTCCTGTTTGTTTCTAAAGATGAATTAGTAAGTCTGTTCTTACGGCCAGCCTTTCTAAAGCAAAGGCTAAGTTTGAAAAAAATACTTGGGAATTTGAGGTTGCAGAACAAATTGTTGCTTTTCAGAGTAAGTGCTTATCCCCTGATTAAAAAAAAACTCATCTAGTTTTCTTATAGAAAACCAAAAGAACTATGGATGTTCTTTAGAAGCTGGATCTCATGCCTGATGCTAGAATTTAGGAACATTTGGACCTTCTGGATTTCTCTCCTCTCTGGCTCGGCACCTTTTTAATGACACGTACTCTGGCTTTTGCAGAAATACCCAGTTTCAGGCTGTGTGCTGGATTTGGTTGCATGGGAGGATTTGGGTCACTGTGTCCTCCACTTTGATCTTCTTTCCCCCCTGCTAATGAATTCTAGTTGTTCCATTTCACTTTAACATCATGCTCTAGAAAATGCAACTCGTCATCTAATGTAGAACAATATGTAGGTCAAAGCAGAAAAAAAATAAGTGGTGCTTCTGCTTTTTTCTAGAGGGGATCTGGTGAATCTTCTCCAAAAATGGTATAGTGGGAGGACAAAGGAGCTATGATGCAATTTGCATTTTTTTCTAATAATTCATCTAAATTAAAATAAAAAGTGGTAAAGGATTATTGGATTTATAGGAATTCTTAACACTTCATATTTTCAGAGCAGTATGCTGGTCATGTTTCTGATGGAACTGTAAATTTAGGTTTCAAAACTCCAATTTTACTTTTTATTCTTCCATAATTCTTTACCATTATCAACTGTCTCCAAAGTACTCATCTGCCTTTAGACAATTTCAAGTGCCATCCTGGTGTCTTGGCTTGGGGTGGGAGAGTACACAGGGGGATCCAGCAACAGAGTTTGGGAAGAAGAGCCTTTTTTAAAACAGAGGAATAAAACGATGCTGAGTAAAGAAATGAGAGACTGTGGGGAAAAGATTATACTCATTAATAAACACAAAGTTATACATTAGATATCCTTGAAAATATTTTGGTGTACACTGTATTAGCTGTGGGTTTGTTTTAATATTCATTACCTGATCTGAGACGTTGTGATGTATTTTTCTTGCCTAAATGCCAACATGGATCGGGTTGTGGGATTTTGTTTCTATTTAATTCTACTAATACTTAATTTTACCTTACCATTTTATATTTGTTATGAGGAGGTTGATTCTTTCATTTGAGGGAAAGGGTGGCACAGAGGTATCAAACAATATGAAATTGACAGTTCTAGAAAACTGGGTTTGGTTTGTATTAGAGTTAAAAACATGACACATTCAGTGTAATTTCTTCTATATTAACATAGCTCTACCTACATTTCCGTAATTAGGGATTTAATGACTTTTATTTTCTTCCTTAGGACTATTATGGGCCCTCATGGAATCAATCGAGCTGTTCACCGCATTTCTTTTTCTGATTGTCAAAATGGATTAGGTAATTAGATTGCACATTCTCTTGATTCGGAGTAAATCAAATCTAAAAGCACCTGGTGAGCTTTTCCAGTTCACGTTGTCATCAGTAGGAGTTTAATTTATCTGGCTTTTATGGATTTGACTCTAAACCCATTTAGCACAGTAGGTGGAATAACCAATTTCTTGCTTGTTTCTTTTGTTTGTTCTGCAGGAGTTAAAATTATTGGAGGTTATCGGGCACAAACAGCAGAAGATTATGGGATTTTCATAAAGAGAATTCTACCTGGAGGAGTTGCTGCTGTAGACAGTAAGTACTTTTAAATTTTTTTCTTACAAACATACTGCATATAAAAATCGGTCAAAAGAAGTCTTTATTTTGCTTTGTGGATAAGGCTATTTAAAACAGCATGGTTTAGTCAGGATTCATGGCGTTGTGGCTTACCTTAGGATAGAGAAGTGAAGCTTGGACCCTTCATGGGAAAAGTTGTTAATGCTCCCAGTTCTTGAAAATGTGTTCAAATCTAGATATGCCTGGTGTGAAATAAGTGTTGAGATGCTGAACCTTTTTTAATTCATAAGGGATGAGTGGTGTTTCCTTTACAGAACCAGTATTTTTAATGAGTTCTGATTTTTTTTTTTTTTCTTAAAGTGGTGGTTTAGATAGTCAGTGTGGAAAGAACAAATTATACTAGATAGAGTGCACTAATAAAGTTATGGAATATACTTCTATCCTCGGTCTGTATACGGGGTTTTTTTAGATTCTGTCTGGCCTTGTGCAGAATGATCATTTAGAATGATCTAAATCTACTTCTAAAGTGATAGTTTCTAAACTTGATATTTGCAGAAGGTTAAAAATAGAATTGGTTCTAAAAAATCTTTTGGGTGTCTTTGTTAATATATAAAACGTTCATGTATTTATACATGGTAATTTACGTGTATATTAACAGCAAAATTCAGCTGGAAGTAATTCCACAACTGTGAAATGTAAATTCCAGTCCCACAAATATTTGTGCTATGTGTAAATAATACAAATAGCTAAATAACACTGATTTTCAATGGCTATTCTGTGGTTAATAAGACTAATTGATAGCCTTGTGACAATAGCCTAGCTTAATTATGATCAGAACCCAACCTGCTAAAATTTGTAAGGGTGTTTATTCCATTAGATCACATAAAATTAAAAGAAGAAGCCTTGTTTTATTACCGTGAGGTAATATGTTCACTGTTTTCCTGTTGATTCATGCTTTACTGTTGATTTTATTGTCAGGCCGTTTGCTCACTGGCGACCTCATTTTAGATGTCAATGGAGAAAACTTAACTGGAGTAACCAATGAAAGGTATGTTTGCACTGATTACTAAATGTTTATTAGAGCTTGGAATATCACATGGGGTTTTTTCTGGACATTATTGACCACTGATTAAAACAGCACGACTCCACTGAGGTCCTTGGATTTCAACTGGCAATTAATTTATCCTATAAATCTAATTTAGCAAAACCATTGTGGAAAGATGCCAGGACTTTCTATGCTTCCGTAATGATACAATAAGCTAGTTTCTTAATGATGTAGATTGTAGAATGTATGTGAAAATAGCATTAAAACATTGAAAAACTGTTAAAATATTTTTTTATATCTGTTGGTTCAATACTGGTGAATGTAAATGAAGCAGCTAACAAGTATCATTGTAATGGGACAACGAAGGAGAAATTGTTTGGAAAAGTCTGTAGAATATGTTGGGTGGTTTCTGTAACTGGATCACCTGAGATCAATGCGGCTTAGTGTTGGAGATGCTGATTTAAAATTTAAAGGAAAATTACAGTCTATATTGCTGAGGGAAATCCTGAGCAATGAAGTATACCTGAGTGGTAGTTTTTCTCTGGCATGGGTTTTAATCCTGAAGGAGGCAGAGGAAGGAAGTGGAGTGGACTGAGGAGAGATGAGGACAAAAGGGAAGGGAAAGAGTGGGCAATCCCAGCTTATTCCCATCACCAGGCACAGGCTCCCCACAGTCTGTCTTTTCCCCAGTGCTTAGTTTGGGTTGTGCTGCTGGCAAGCTTTTTTCTCTCTGTCTGGCAGTCAAAATTATTAACTACATTAAGAATTTGTTGATTTTCCTGCTCTTTTAGCATTACTCGCCATGTACTTCTTGACAGCACCCTGGTATATTTATTTGTCTGTTTTTCCCCATTTCTAGGGCTGTTGACATCTTGCGAACAGCATCAGCGTCTAATCACATGTCTCTGCTAGTTGCCAGAGATGAAGAAGCCAAGTAAGAGAGAAATAAAACGTTGTTTTAACCTCAAAATTAATAAAAAGCCAACGCTGTATCTAAGGTTGGGTGGGCGGGCTTGTATGTATTTTTCTTTCAGATTAGTTTTAATCACAAAATTACACCACATGTCACATTCTTCTGTGTGGTATTTGATACCAATTTATTCTGAGACTATTTGCATCAATTGAAGTAGCAAGCTTAGGCCAATTTTGGTTTAATGAAGAGAGTTTGAAATATTATGCTACCAGCTAATACCGCTAAAAACTATTTGCTGTGATAATTTTTTAAATACTTCTCACATTTTAATATAATAAAAAACGAGGAATATATTAGATCAGCAGTACCACAGAACTGTACGATTTAAGCTGGTCTTGCCTTCTGAAAAAAGGCAGATGTGGTTACCGTTTCCTCTTGAAAGTTTGCTTTTCAATCTTTAATGAGCTTTGAATTAGTTTGAATAAGTAGGTTAAACTGTTCATTGCAGCAGGTAGTCGAAAAACATCCATTACAAGGACGTTTATGGTAAATGTTGCTTTAACCTTGCTGTTTAGAGTTAAGCATATAAACCAGTATTGGCAGAGAATCATCGGAAATCCTAGGATACAGGTCTGTATCCCCTTTTGACTTAAATCTCTGCGGGAAATGGCTTTTACGTAACTATATTTGATAATCATTGCAAGAGTATCTGCTGTTATTTGCCTTTCCTGGGATGTTCCACTTAAAGAGTAATCTCTCCGTAAAGGAATTTTCTCTAAATTCCTTTAGCCTTTTTTCTGATTTAAGCTTCCTTTTTCTGCTCCTTTATTTTTTGTATTTGACAGACATTTAAATCACTCTGTAGCCTCTGATCTCTCCTTTTTTCAGGCTGCCTAGATATATGTGAGGTCCACTCTTAATCTGCTTTTATCTAAAGCATACTGACCTAGTTCCTTTAAACTCCTTGAATAATTAAAATCCATCGTCCTTTTACCGTTCTGGTGGTATGCCCAGAGGTCTGAGCAGAGTTTGCCACTACGTGCCAGTCCCTCACTCAGACACCTGTGAATTAATTTCTTGTGACCGTACGTTCCTGTGTGAAAAGATTATTTGATTTACACTCAACTGTATATATGTGTGTTTCCTGGGTCTGGCATTAGTTCAATAAATTTTGTGATTTTTTTAAAAATAATGCATCCAGCAGTTTTAAACAACCTTCTGCAGTCACTGGAATTACTTGGGAATTACATTCCCTGCAATCAGTTAATTTGTGTTCTCTCTTTCTAATTCTGTAATATTAATTTGCTGGTGTTTCTGGCTTACATCATTCTAGATTTTTATTTTTTTAATCTGTTACCACTGAGGTAATCATAGCTCAGATTATAAAAGTGGGGGTTTTTTTAATTAGTCTGCATTCAGTAATAGATTAATAATTTTTTTTTGTTTTCTCTTTAATGCACGTAATACAGGATGTACATCTTTGCTGCTTTTTTGTCAGTTTGTTACAATATGACTGGTTTCTGCAAAGAACTTCTGCTTTTATTTTTTATTACTATTTTTTCAACAGTGCACTTGACCAAGAATTGCCTTTTATCTCATGTGTTGGGACTTTAAAAAAATATATTATAATGAAAAAGATAAGCAAAGCCCAAGTGTATACAATATTTAATATATAATAATATTTACTTCACATAAAATAGGCTGCAAATTTCTGAGAAAGCTAAATAGGAGTTAAGAATTCGCATCCTGTTTTACTCATTCTTGAATAATTAATAAATATTTCTTCTATCCTCTTTTTTGAGGTGCCACAGCTTTGTTTGCCAGTCTTTTCTGGGTTCTTGTTCAGTATAGTTGAACTAAAAGCGTTCTTTAAAAATATGAGTATGCTATAGGTATATTATCTGATTCCTTCTAATACAAATAACTTGTTCTGGACCTAAGTAATACCACTGTCTCATTATCTGTAGTTGACTTGCATTACAAGTTTTTAAAGTTTTGAAATCCAGGGTAATAATTAAGCTTTTCTAGCAATAGTCCATTTCATTCATAGTCTGTTGGTGTTCCATCCTTACCCTTCTCTAGTACATTATCTTTTTCTGGCCTCTTCTGAACATTTGACAGGACTTTCCTCTTTCGGTTGAGGTTGCGCTTCCTTCTCTGAGGAAGGGTAACCATTCAGTAGAAACAGTAGCAGGTTTCAAAGGCTGCATTTAAACTACTGACAAATCCTGATGGAGAGGATCTTTTTTTTTGCCACAGGAAAGAATTTCTTGACCTGATGGATAAGTATGGCTCCCACAGTGACACCAGCTCTGCGAGAAGTTCTCCAACACAACTGTTGGCTGGTGAGAGATTGCTTTCTAACCTGGCATCATCCCGTAGGACAACAGTCATAATTCCATGGAGTAGAAGCTAGCGCTTAAAACTCTTCTCACTTTGGGGGAGGGTATACTGCAGGAAGTGCCTGAAAGTCAGGCAAAACACACATGTTTATTTAGACTTTAACATTTCATTTGTAGTCTAAACATGCAGCTTGACAGGTTTGTGTGTCAGTTTCCCCAGCTCTTAAAATAAATACACTACCTCCTACTTTAAGCAATTTTAATTTGTGAATAATGTGAAAAGTATTTGGTATTTGTAGATTAAATGTATCATAATATTTCAAAATACTAATCAAAATTTGAGGTAGAATACCATAAATTCCAATCCTCGTGGAAGTGTTCCCTAATTAGGATGCCTTTATGTAGCATAATTATTCAGTTGAGATTATCTTTGCACCCGGTTTGAAAAAAAATCATCACTTGCTATGTTTTAAAGAGTTACTCCTAGAACACTGGTTGCTCGCAATTCTTAGCTGTGTAGACTTAAGCTTTCTTTTAGTTATTTGATTGCTTATAATTTGTCTGTTTTCTAATGTGAAAATAGTCCCACTGAGTTCTGCTTACACGAGTTGAAACTTTGTGCTTTTTCCCATATTTGTATTTTATTTCTTTTTTTCATTGTTTCTTTTCTTTAAGCAAAATCTATAGACAGCACTTCTTCTGGCTCATCCTCAAGGTCACAGAGTCCTCAGTTGCATCCAAAGGATAATATCACGACCTTCAGCAGAAATAATGGTGTCCCAGCACCACCCCCAAAGCTTGCAAAGTAATTTCTGAAACTGACTGTAACTCTTGTGTGAGCTGTAGAAAATGGTGTATTTGGCTGCTCAGGAGAATTTTGGGTTGAGCACTAAGGGTTCAACTTGTTCTTTTCTTTTAAATCCCCTAAATTGTAATACTATTGATATTGCAAACTTTCAGTTTCAATAAGGTATTTTTCTCATTTATTTATTGTTTACATGGTAGAAGTAGGTCAATCAGTGTCTTAATTTTATCTTAGTGTCTCCTAATGAATTAGTGTTTCTGGTTTATGCGTACCTAGGTACTCCCATAAGCCTTGGACAGTACAGTAGAGAGGAGTGTTTATTCTTGTAAAATAATCATAGAATCATAGAGAGGTTTAGGTTGGAAGGGACCTTAAAGACCATCCAGTCCCACTCCCTGCCCTGGGCAGGGACACCTCCCACCAGACCAGGTTGCTCCAAGCCCCATCCAACCTGTCCTTGAACCTCCAGGGATGGGGCAGCCACAGCTTCTCTGGGCAACCTGTTCCAGTGTCTCACCACCCTCAGAGGGAAAAATTTCTTCCTGAGATCTAATCTAAATCTCCCCTCTTCCAGTTTGAAGCCATTGCCCCTGGTCCTATCCCTACGTGCCCTTGTAAAAAGTCCCTCCCCGCTTTCCTGGAGCCCCTTCAGATACTGGAAGGGCCTCTAAGGTCTCCCTGGAGCCTTCTCTTCTCCAGGCTGGACGACCACAACTCTCAGTCTGTCCACACAGCAGAGGGGCTCCAGCCCCTGGATCATCTTCGTGGTCCAGGGTCATTGCCAGAAGTAACAACTAAAGTTGATAAATAAATAAAGCTGATTTTGTAGTAAGTAGGCAGTGAAATGTTTGAACATTGATATTAAATGTCCAGTATTTCTGTTTGTTACTGTAATGCATATTTGTGAGATCAGTAAGATAAAGATACTGTATCACTTCAGTCTTTAGACTATCTACTTCTGTGAAGTAATTATAATTTTCTTTTTTCCTTTGTCTTTTTAGAGACAGTGCATTTCAAATTATCTCTATTTGCAAAGGAACTAGCCTAGGTTTGAATATTGTAGGAGGAATTAACAGAAATGAAGGGCCTTTGGTATATATTCAAGAAATTATCCCTGGTGGTGACTGTCATAAGGTAAAGACCTTTTTTTCCTCCCTCACCCTTCAGTCCACCTGTATTTTTGCCTTCATTCGACACTTACTTTAGTATTTTATATGTACAGTCGTATTTTAAATACCAATGTTGTTTGTGTTTCTGCATGCTTGCTCTTTAAACAGAATTATCTCATTGCACCATAGCATGGCTACGTGGTAATGAAACTTATTCATGAGTTCATTTGAGGTAAATAAGGATTTTATTCCTCAGTTTACATACGAGAAAGTAAGAAGTTAACTTCTGTAAGAGACTGCATGATGCAAGGTAAATCAGCACAGATGGGACAGAGCTCCAGATTGCATTTCTGTTTTTTGGCCATTCAAAAAATTGTTTTTCCCTTGGACTTAATTTAGATGGACCCTTGCAGGTAGAAAGCATTGTATAGGCAAATTAGAATAAAAAATATTCTGATAGTGCAGACTAATAAAATATATGAATCAGTACTGATTACTGTTTTCATTTATGACAAATGCAATATGTAAATCAGGCAGGTTTGTCACTTTTAAAAAATAAATAAATAACTGTCTGGTTCAAGTACACAAAACTGCTTATCCAAGTGTCTCCTTTTGCATCCTGAGTTGTTCCGGTTATTTTGATGTGTTGATAACCAGGTTTTGCTTCTTGCCAAGCAACATGGTACGAGTTAATTTTATGAGTTTTGCCCCAAAACAGTCTGTAACTATTTGTGACTGAAGTTTTGTAGATTAAGGTTAATCCCAAAAGGCCAAGGTGGAAGGAAAAAAAGGCAATGTTTCTCCAGGACTTCTTTTAGTGGATAAACGGTAATCGTTGTTCTTTCATTTTCTGCTGTTTTGTTGTGGTTTCTAAAACATTTTTCTCATTGTAAACATATAATTTCAGCCTATCATACATAATCGACAGACAGACTAGACAGACTGAGCCATTAATTTGCAATAGGTTCTAGTATTGGCAACATTAGAGGTAATTTCCCAATCTTGGTTGTCCTGTTTGAGAAACCTAAGTGGCAGGCGTGTTTTAAATCTCTGCCGCGTGAGGGCAGCATTGAAATGGATATCTTTTAATAGGCTGGACGCAAGCAAAAGCAAAGCTCTACAACTTCTTTTCTTTAATCAAAACAGAAAGGCTACGTGACAAAAGATTGTGGTGAAGTCCTATCATAGGTTTGAAATAACACAGCTAAAATTATGGTATGTGGGTTATCAAATATATAAAATTATACTAGTCTTCAAAAGGTATTTCACTTATTTCCTATATATCTTGTTCTGTACACAGTTTGTTTCATATGGTCAGACTGATTCTGTGGTTAATTTTTTAGGAGCTGAAGAACACAGACATGTTATGTGTAATTTAATGTGTGTTACATTACACAAATGTCATAACTAACTCTGTAGCCATAGGTGAATTACATGAATTTTCACTTAAATTGTTGAGGTCTCTTTTAAATTGTGAGTGAAGAAAGCTTTATCTTAGTATGAAATCTAGCCTAGCATGTTTAAAGTCTTGTCTTACAGTTTCTGAGACAGAAATGTGATATGGTCTTGTGTTGGTAGAAATTTTGCACTGAATAATTCAACAGAAGCACAAAGTTGACAATATTATTCCTATCATGGTTTTGACTGGTGAATTCCTAATAAACTAATCTGGTTTTCCTATTAAGATTAATATGACTAGTAAGTGCTTGAAGAGTCCCATGTATAGCCAAGAACACTTGGTTTTGAAATACAAATCCAGCTCACAGCTGAATTAATTAGTAAAGAAACTTCCTGTAATCAGATGGGTTGGTACTTATTGCCGGAAAAATTACTATCTGTGGTTTGTTTGTTTGGGTTTTTGTAACAGAAATACGCATCTGGCTCCAAGTTTCTTCTTTACACAATATCTGAGATCCGTTCTGTCTGATGAAGCTTTTATAATGATTGCTGTCATGGTGATTAAATGATCATTTTGATGCACTGTTTATTTCTGGAAGATTGTCAGGCAAAATGTATAGCCGTTCTTGATATTTCTTGTCTTAACAGATCCAGGGGAATATGTTGAAGTGCTCTGATTGTACAGTTCTTTCTATAGTGTTAGCAATTAATATAAAATTTGTGGGTTTGGGTTTTTATTTGTTATGTTAGGATGGACGACTGAAGCCTGGAGATCAGCTTGTATCCATAAACAAAGAGTCAATGATTGGCGTCTCCTATGAAGAGGCGAAAAGTATAATCAACAGAACAAAGACAAGGTATCTGCTACTGTCAAACAGTTACCCCACCAAACTGGTTTATTACACGATATTTATGATCAAATTAATGTGAAATGTCTTGTTGTGTACTTAGAGGAAATGCAAGGGATATTAATTTTTCTTAAATAATTCAATTTCAATATTATTTCGTAGAAAAAGACTGAAATGCACCTTTTAGACCTGTAAAATTATGATACTTTAATTCCTTTCAAAAGAAAAAACTAAACAAAACCCCAAACCACAGTATTTGCCTTTTTTTAACGGTGGGAAAGGAATGTCCTTTTAGAAAAATAAATAAATAAAATCACACACAGTGTTTGGGAAAATGTAATTTTTGCAAGAGTAACATATAAACTTAGGAGCAGTATTGTATACAGTGGGTTGAAACTTTTTTAATTTTAATTTTAGGTTTGAAAGTTTCTGGGAGATAGCTTTTATTAGACAAAAAAATATTCCTGGTTCTTCAGAGAATCTGCAACGTCCTTCCAGCCTGTTAACATCTTCTGTAGCACACGGAGAGCAACAGGCTGCAGCGCTTAGTTCTGTTGCATCTGCTAATGGGAAGCTTGTTTCAACGTTCACGCCAAATGCTGTGAGTATACTTGTTACTCCTCTTAGTATAAAGTGAGCAAATGGTTGGAGAATAGGGTTACTTTACTTCAGTTTCCATTCAAGTAAGAAAATAACTGGTTCTTTTTCCTGCACAGTATGAATTCTTTGGAATATAAAGTCTTTTCCAGAAAACGTGTTGTGTAACAATAGAGTAAACCACACTGATGAGAGGAATAAGAGTATTAGTTGATTTGTGGTAAGAAAACAAATAGAATAAAGAAGGATTAACCGTGTACTTAGATTCAAAATTCTCCTTACTGTTTGTCTAGGAAGTAAAGTTTCAGAATTAGATATCTATAGTTACATATTTCAGAGATAAATTACTCTGTGATTACTATTACTTGTGAGTACAGTACAGTCTTACAAGTTACACTTCCTCCATGATGATGAGGTTTTTTGCTTAAAAATTAAAGTCTTAGAAGAATGTGGGGTTTTCCCCCTTTATTTCAGCTAAGCAGCAATTGTTTTAATTCATACAGCTCACCATTAGCGTAAAGAAGTAATGTTGACAATAAGAAAGAAGATTTTAAAACTGTTCTATGATTGCATTTTTACAAAAAAACATTTTCATTTTATCGCATTTATTAAACTAAATAAAGTATTGACTTTGAACAAGGAAGAATAAAATGTTCTATGTCAAACATAAAGTCAAAACAGGTGATTCTCCACTGTTCTTACGCTTGTGCTTAAAATTCTTGCCCATTTTAGTTTCCTGTTAGAGAGAGAAACATTGAAACAGGCTGTCTAGAGAGGCAGTGCTCTGAATCTGTGACACTATTCAAAACCTAACTAAGGTTTTGATAAGGCCCCGATCCAAGTTTTTTGCGTGGCGTTCCTTCTCACCACTACCGATGCCTTCCATTTTCTCCTAGGGTTGTTTTGATCTGTCCAGCCCTATTTCTCCCTCTGGTCTTCCTTTCTCTCCCTCTCTTTTACATTAGTATCTATTTCTAGTTTGGCCCATGATCTGCTTTAGAAATGGTATTTCATGACTTTTGATTTTCTTTCATAGATAGAAACCGGAGTCAAGATGGGAGACCAGTCTGCCATTACTTCTCTAGACAGCAGTCCTGCTGATGTGTCTGCCACTGGTAAATGCTGATTTAATTCCCTGCCACCCTTTTTTTCAATAATTGTCATACAGAAAATAGTACGTAGTGAGACTCAATAGCCTTTAAAAAAAGGAATAAGGCATTATTTTTGTAGTACTAAATAAAGGACTGAGATCAATGGATTGTTTAGTAGCTTCTGTCAAATGTAACTTACATTGTCTTTAACAAACAGCTGAAACCAAACAAAAATGAGTGATCACAACATTTGCTCTACAGCAGTAATCATAATAGACTCAGTAGAAACCAGATAATGAAGACTTACATATAGATCAAGATTAGGTTGCCATAGAAACTGTGCTTTCTTGATTTGATGAAATTCTGTGGATGTATACTGCTTGTACTTTACTTTTTTTTTTAAATCAGGGCAACATATTGGAAGGATAGAAATGACATGCAGACCTCTAACAGTTTTTCAATTAATAATAAATAGAATATATATGTGTATGTTTATATTTGAGAGTCAGTACATTCAAATGAAACAATAGTTGCTTCAATGATATCTCTATATATTTTGAAAACAACACTAAGGAAAAATAGAAGTTGTAGGATTTTGTTAGAATCAAATCTGAACTGAACATCTGTAATTCCTTTGGGAAGCAAATACATGTTGTGTTTACAAACGGTGAAAACGCAGTAGTCTGCCATCATAATGAGAGTCTCCACTGACACAGTAATATAACTGAGTCTGTTCTGTATTTCTATATGAAGACCTGACTATATTCTTTTTCCTCAGGGGTTAGTAACTAAGCATAACCTGTGCTTGTCAACTTGATGTCTAATATACTGAGAAGAGGAAGGACAAGCCTAGAGGATGTGATTCGTTCTAGATGTCACTCCACTGATGTTATTTAAATTATAACCTGCATTTGTTATGGCCCATATTAGATATCCTAATGTTAAATGAAACTCTCTCCACATTGCAAATGTGACCGGTTGGTTTTCTTCCTTGAAGGGTGAGCCCACTGAATATGAACTTCTGAAACTGGAAAGGTTGTAGTATGGAACATACCTGGAGTTTAATGATCACACAGTTTTTTCATATTGGTCGTGAAAAATACTAGAACTAAATCAGAGGAACAAGACAAAAGCCTATTTTTTAATGTATTCAGAATATAAGACTCTTTGTTAATATAATGCATTACCCAGGAGCATCATTGTTGCTTAAAGAGACCAAGAAGGCTACAGTTTCTTAACACACCTGAATAACAGAGCTAATAGAGTGGAAAGCAGAAATACTTGCAGCTCCAGTTTGTACTGTTTCTTGTCATTTTTCGTTTTGCTGTTATTTAATAGCACATCCTTAGTCAAAGCTGCCAGTTTTCTCATGCTGCCCTTTCACTAGGACAACTTTTCAAGGATAACCTTGAAAAATTAAAGTAGCTCTTAGATTATTCTTTCTAAATGCTGTAAGAAAAATCAGCATAATTTTGAGAAATTCGTGCACAAACTCATACACAAGGCTTTTTCATTCTGAGCTGAAAGGAAGTGTGCCAATTCAGCTGAGGCTCTAGCCCACTGTCTTCAGAGTTTAATATAGCATGTGAGAGGTGTTAGTGTCAGAGATTTTCAAGATGTTTTGGTTTATGCTTTTGGCATATAAAGAGAATGTAAATTACTTTGAGCTTGGAAACAGACATGCTGTGAAAGTAAAAAAAAAATAAAAAAATTCTGTGCAATTCCTTCTGTTCCTTTAGAGAGAATCTCAGAGTGCAAGATCCTCTAGTTTTCAAGTGCTGGTTTTGGTCTCAGCACCTCTATAGTTCATTAATGAAATAATGAAATAAGATCTAAATTACATTTATAAATAATAAACACAAACAAGTATTCCATTTTCTTCTGCAAAAAACCAAGCTAATGAATTTGTTCTATTTACACAAATCTAAAATCCAAAGAAACTGATAGTTAACTGCTCCTTTTGCCTACTGTCTTTGATCAAAGGCTTCCCAAGGTTGCTGCTTCTTGTGTTGTATCCACAGGTGTGTCTGAAACACGACAAAGCTGTGACTGCATTTCTCAAGTTCCAAAATAAAATTTAGAAAAGCAATTATTTGGAAATCTTGCATATGTACCACTGTACTGCTAGCTGCTTTTCCTTTCCTCAGCTTAATCATCTGTGTATGTTGGAAATAAAACAGATGCACCATAAGCTATTAATGCAAGTAGCTAAAATGGTCCGAACTTGTATTTCTGACTGAAAGGACTGGAGAGGAGGGAATGGTGGATGACGGCTTGATGGATGGTGGCTTGATGGATGGTAGTTCTCGGAAAAGAGCGCCTCTCCAGGAAAAAATTCTGAGGAGCCTGCTGGAATTCAGGCTAAGCTACCTCCACACAGCCCTCAGTCGGCAACAGGTCATTCCCTTCCTTCCCACAGCGTTTCCCAGATCACAAGATACGCTTTTGGGAAATGTGGATTATGCTGGGGGTGCGTCTTGAAGGTCTTTCTCACGATTCACAAGTGTGTTTCCCCTTCTGTTTCCAGAGTAAATGTGTATCTCTGAGAGAAGAGAAAATACCACAACTATAAACCCTGTGCTTGATGGATCGCTTAGAGTTATTCCTGGCTTCTTTCTGCTAATTTGATACTTGTCAGTTTCTGATGTGAAAAATTAGTTTAAGTGATTGATACCCATAATTTTTGTTTATTACAATTATGGCCTTTAAAGAAAAGGCAATCTAAATATTAACAGTTATTTGTGGCAAGTGGGTATTTAGCTGGCATCTGTTTGATGAGCAGAGCTTCAGAACAAATCTTTCAAAGCAATAGTTACAACTGTATCATTATTTAATTTTAATTTTTTACTTCTTAGTTATTGCCTCAGGACAGAATGATGATTATGAGCTGCAAGGAAGGAACTCTACTATTCGTCTCAAAGCAGAAAAGCTGGAGAGGGTAAATACTTCTAATCTTTTGAGTTTTCCTTTCTCTGCGATAATTTCATAATGCATGTAAAACATCTGGAGAATATTTCTAAGTTGACAAACTTTAAGGTATAAACTATGCACTAGATTTTCTGTTTGGATGGTTCTTTCGGGTTGCAAGCCAATATTTCATTTATATATTGGGCAAATTACTGTTTTTGTTAATCTAATTACTGATCAACTCTTCTGGGAATCTGAACATCCCTCAGGATTTTTAAGGCAGTTATTAAGGACAAAGGGGTTTGCTTATTACACTCATCTGTATTCAAGGTTAAATAATATCTGAACATCTCTCAATTAGAAGGAAAAGTCACAGTGTGTCTCCGGAATAAAAGTGTTGTCAGTGAGAGTGTACTATGATACAAAGGCTCTTTGAAGTGTAGCTCTCTAATTACTCCCCTATGTCCCTGCAGTCATTATCCCTAGTCCTTTCTTTTTTTTTTTTTTTTTCTCCAAAATAAGTTTTCTCCTTCCAGGCATTGAATTATCTTGGGATTCAGCCCACAGATGAAGAGCAGCAAGCCCTAAGGCAGCAACTTCAGAAAGATTCTAAAGGAACAGTATCTTTTGGAGGTAATAATTTGTTAATTACCATGGAAAATAATGAAACGTAGGAATATAGAAATAATAGATAATAAACATTAATATATTTTCTGTCAGTATTGAGTTGCTACTGCAAATAAAATGATACTTTGAGTCAAGAACCTATTTTACTGTTTAAAAATAATCTTGGAATTTTTAAACTAAGATATTGGAAAGCAGATCACAAATTTATCCAATTAAGAGCAGTCTTGAGAAAGTTTTGATTTTGTGCTCACAAATTCCTAAATTTTGCTTTGGCGATATGGTGCTGTAATTGTTCCCAAAATTACTTGGGAGAGTATTGGTGGTTAAAGAGACTTCTTGAAGCAACTAAACTGGCAGATTATTTAACTTGCTTAGTTTGTGAGAAACAAGAACATCTTAACTATTGCACATAGATGAGATTTGCATGGAGGCCATCATGATTCTTCCTCTAGCTAAACATAATTCTGATGGGAATAAGTTGCTTCTCTGGGTTATGGCAATTTCAGTATGCGACACTAATAGTGTCAGAATATTTGTCATAAACTGTGAGACATATGATAGTTCCGATGCTAAAACTGATAGAAACTTCAGTTTTCCTAAAGTTTATGAAAAACAGCATGAAACACTTGTATATGAAGATTAATTTCTTGTACTTAACCATCTAAAAAGACACTGTATTTTTCACATGATGATCTTCCATCAGATTTCCTGTGGTGTAAACAAACTGACCTTTATATTTCCACTTTTCTCTCTTTCATACTGTAGCAGATTTTTTTTTATGCATTCAAAATGAATGGGTAATCCAAGCCACGTTGATTGAGATCGCTGTAGTGTTTGTATTTAAAACTTTCACCTTGGTCAACGTCAGTTTTGTCAGGTCTTTGTCAGGGGGTTAAAGGACCTGCAAAGGAAACTATGAGCTGAGAGCTACCACAAATTTTTCTCTTTTTTCCTGCAGAGACTCTGTGTCGCCTCTAGTAAGGTCAGTTCACTGGGAAAGGCAGGTATATAACAGGGTGCAGATTTCTTTTAATTTTTCACAGGGATTTGCCAAATGTAGAGCATCTCTAACCAGGTACTTTGAAGGCGCACTTCACGCTGCCTTTTGTTTTCTTTTCTTCTCCACAACTTGATTCGGAGGTATTTCATCCCAAGACCTGTTTTGAACGTTTTTATTCTTATTTTTACCACCTTAACCGAAAATTTCTGTTCAGAGAGATGTGTCTGACAAAACTGTAGATTAATTATATTTTCCTTCAGAAAACTTACAGAGGGCAGACACTGCATTTATAAAGCCATACATTGTGATAGTAGTACTTGCGTTGCACGTAGTGATACTGCTACTAAATTGAACTTGTGAACTACAGCAACAAAATCTAAACTGTTTTTTTAGATTTCGTTGAAGTTTCAAGGAATCTGTTCTCAATGCAACCGAATGCAACAGATGATGGCCAAAAATCTGAAATGTTTGGGGTCAGTGAAGTTGACAGCTTACTGGATTCAAAGGTAAAATGTGTTCCTGTACAGTGTTTAATTGTTGGGAGGAGATTATTGGAGAGCTTATTATATGTAAGGTGACTCCAGATCTTGGGCAGATGTTTTGAACAGCTCCCTGTCATGGTGTTCTTTAACATAACCTAGTTTCCGTAAAGCTTTTTAAAGCAACCTGCTTTGCAGAAAGCAATTCACATAATTAAGTTGTGATTGTTATATGTGTGGACAACAGTGATTTACTGAGATTTCTTAATGGAATACGTATTGCTGCTACCTGTGTGAGTGATAAACAATTATTAGGCCCGGTAATTTGAAGTATTGCTGCAATGGAAATAGTTTTATTCTAGAGGTGACTTTAAGAAAGAGCATTTGCAGCATAGGAATAGTAAAATAAAATTATGTCTTATTTAAAATACTGGAGAAAACAGACTATCAGTGTTATATTCTTGGTACTTTAAAAAATATTTTTATTAATCCTTTTTAACAGGAAAAATAATTGTTCCCTTGGAAGATAAGTTGGTCAGAATTTTCTTCAACATTTTTAGTATTTTCAGAGCTTGAAATTATTTAAAAAAGATTATCCTCTCATTTTATTAACAAGACCTTTTAAGATAAGACGTTAAAGATTATGGAAGATGCAGTTAGCAATACATTCTAACCTTGCCTGTTTAAATACGTGCAGTTTGTGACCTGTGATTCTTTGGAGGATGATGTGGAAAGACTTAAGAAAGAAAGAAATGAAGCTTTAAAAGAAATGAGCAAATTAAAGGTAATACTTAATTTTTATTTGTTTTAAATTATGCAAGAGACCAACTTCTTTTTGAGTGTATATAGTAATTTGCTGGCTTTCTTTTGAATTTTATATGCCATTTTTGATGAATAAATAAAAAGGCAGAGCAAGCAGTCCTAATTATGTTTGAAGACTGTATACTTGCAATATATTTCTGGAGACCATGAATTTTATTTGTTATACTGAATACTAACACATTTTTTAATCTGGTTCCCAGAGAAATGAGAGTAAGCAGTCATTTCACAAAGTGAATTTGGAGAAGTGACTGATTTGCATAGCAATTTTATTTAGAAATGTGTGATCCTAGTAACCGCAGTGTCTGAGCATATGCTAATACTTTTGATAGAAGCCAGAACTGGAGGATAAATTAATCTTTTCAAAATTAATACATATTTTCACAGACACTATAAAATACATGAGACCTGAGGCAACAAATATATTTATTGTTTCTTAACATCCTGGGTTACAACCATGGTCCTATGCTCCTGAATTTCTTTTTTGACAGTCCAAAAGATAAAAAATTCTGGTTCTGTATTTAGCATTCCTAACTTATTCATTGGACAGGACTAGAAAATTGATCCCAGGAGACAGGCAATTCTACAAATTGCCTCCGGGTCCAAAAAAATTTGTTCTTGCTATAGATTACAAAAACGCATTGGGTTGATGTGCCCAGAGACCTGTTCTTCATTCCATGCACAAAGATTCTGCTTCTGAAACCTTTGTACTGAAATGAAAGAACCCAATTTACATTGAAGTAGTGAATACTTACCATGAGTCCCTAATCTGCTGATGTTGAAAATTGGCAATGATCAGTCTGAAATTGCCTCATTTCTTATACTCCTCCCCGGCAATCTACAGTCAAATACTTTGTACTGAGAAATACCCTTGGTCTGACTCACTGAGAGTCTTTATGCTTTCATAGTTTTTGGTTGGGTTTGGTTTTTTTTTTTAACTTTGTTAGAACATTGAGCCTTGTGAAAATGGTGTACCTACAGGGTTCTGGTATAAGTTGCTGAATGAAAGAATGGTAACACATACAAGGTTGAAAATAACTTGATGTGAATATTAGGTTGTACAGCAATCTGTTAAAGCCACAAAAATGTCTTTATTCTGCTCATTTGCTAGGTGACAAGAGACTTAAACTGTGTGTTTTACCTGTATCACAGAAAATAAACCTCAGATGCTCAAGAAACTTAATCAGTACCAATGAACTCTCTGAAAAACTAGATTTTAGAGATAAAAATTTGGTTTTGTCTCAGGTTTTGTAAAAGCTGTGGATTCTTATTTCCACCAGAACTTTTTAAATATGTGTGTTTCTGATTATATAACTTTATTAACAGACATGTGTCCTGGCCTAGAAACGTAGTAGTTGTACAGAAGGCAGTAAGTGTATTGATGGCAGTTAAGTAGTGCTACCTTTAGTTTTGAAAGAGCTAATTGAGTTTTAGGAATAAAAACTCTGTCTCTTTAACACCTAATAATTAATTATTTCTTCCTTTTTTTAAAAAAAAAACAGGAGAAATTGTCTGAATCTGTGAATTTACAGAAACAGTTAACAGAGGAGCTACACACAGTCAAGCAAGTATGTTGAAGTTTCTTAAAATAGAATTGTTCTCTGTTTGGGTTTTTTTACTGTTTTTTGCGGTAGGGAGAAGGAAACACTTCTTTCTCTCTTGATGCTTGTATAGACTATACTTTCACACTGATCTCAACACAAAAAGTGGTTCTTCTGTTGCTACAAAGTTTTTTATTAGAATTGGTGAACTGATAGGTTTTTAGAGGAACAGTACTTTGCTGTTGAATCGAGGTAGGAAACATAAGACGAGCTACATCAGCTAAGCTGGATAATAATGTAGTTGTTACTACCTTTCTGGTCTTAAGTGTTCTTGAAGTGATTTTGCTGTTCTTAGTCAACAGTGTGCCTAATCTACAGTCCTAACTTTAGCTCCTTTATCTACCTTTCTGGTCTTAAGTGTTCTTGAAGTGATTTTGCTGTTCTTAGTCAACAGTGTGCCTAATCTACAGTCCTAACTTTAGCTCCTTTATATGTCAACCAGAGTTTTAAGTATGAAAAAATAGATGCACTTGACGATTCTACCTGATATTTACCAGGAAAAAAATGGTAGTAAGTGCTTTGTGAGGAATGTCTTGTTTCTGTCTCCATATTTATCTATAATTATGAAAGAAAAAATCAGAGTTTCTTATGAAATTTAGCCTTCTTGTGTCTCTTAAAGGAAATTTCCCATTATATGTAAGTCTCGTGTCATTTATAGCCTGGATTCGAACCCCGTCAACTTTCCTGATTCCTGCTTCTACTGAGCATCATCCTGTCAGCTCTTTTCTTCTTAGGAGCTGGCTGCTGTTCTTCTCTCCTGTACTGCTACACACATTCCTTGTAGGTTTCTCCTGGCTATCTGTTCCATCAGATGGCACATGTAAAAATGCAAGATACAGGTTAAAAATATTTCCATTTACTGCTACATTAAGATCAGTTTTACGTTTTCGCTCGTATGTGTAGATTTGTTCAGCACCTGCATTATCACCTTTTATTCCTTGAAGGAGACTGCTTGAAAGCTTGTTCCATTAATACTGTGATGTTGCCCTTTGTACACTGTGGAACTGCAGGGGAATAAATTCGATTGTTTTTTGGATGAAATTTAACTGGAACTATCTCCATTTGCTCCTGGGCGTTCAGTCTGTCGCTCTCGACTACAGCGGATGCTAGGTCTAGACTAAAGCTGGTACAAAGTACAAACCCCCAAATACAAACAGTGTGGACATCTGCTCCTCAGCATCGAGAGTTCCAGTTCACTCACCCACTCTTACTGGCAAAGTAGACTTGGACAAAGATGGTCAAAGTGGCAGCAATGCCCTTTTTCTACCACCTGAGGTCCTCCTACTTATATTTTTCTGTCCAGTGCGGTCATGAGAGGGTGAAGGTCAGCTTTGCCGTGCAGACCTCCAGGGGATAAATACTCTGATTTTCCAGTAAGCGTTTTAAGTAACTGCTGCTGAAATGTGAAAAGTGAAATGGAAGAGAAATAATAAATTATATGCAATTGCAGCAGTGTGTGACCTGTTTTAGGAGACACAAGCAGGCTTTTAATGGAAGTTTTAGTTCTGCTCATACTTGGTGCATTTTCAAGTGGTTTATATGTATTTCTGTAGCTCAGAACCAATCTTGACGCTGAGATTAACGGTGATGCAAAGTTTTAAAAAAATAGGCTACTTACAGTACAAGTTGCCGTTTAACTTGTGATGATGCATTCCTGCTTGAGCTGAAGTTAGTGAAATGAGTTAATGAGTACATTATTGAGCCCTAGTGGCCTGATTAAAAGTAAACGAGCAAACCAACTTAAGTATGTGCTTCAGGCCTTCTGATTTCAGTTCAGTTTAAATGTTACATTGTTTGTTTTAAATCACTGCTTTCCTCAAGAAACAAGGTTTAAAGTGAGGATACAGGCTGCCAGTCATATATAGGAGTATCTTTTGTGGTATTTCTATTGTCTACTAATTGTGAATTGCAGAGATTACAGCTTAATTAGAGCAGGCGTACAAATGCTCTGGTTAATGGACATGTTTTGTTAGTACCCATTCATTAGTGGTGCTTGAATCGGTAGCTAACAGGATAAACAAACTCTTAAGATTAGAAATATTGCTAAATTTCAAATGAGGTAGTAATTATTTTCTAATATTGGTCTATGGCAATTAAAATATATTAATTGATATATTTTTACTTCGAGATTGTGATATAGCACTATCTTTAGGTCCTCTTTGAAATCATGTGGAAGCTGAAATTGGCATAAAACACAGAAAGGTGTTTTTGAGTACCTGAAGTCTTGTCCCCACTGTGAATGTGAAATCTGTAATGGTGGCTTCTATCTTCCTGGACGAGACGAATGTGAGTGTATTCTGTGCTGCCTGAAAGTCCTGGGTCGTACCAACCTGAACGATCTTTTCTCTACTAGAGCTTTTTCATGCAGTTATTGCCAGCTGAGGCACCTCAGCTGAACACAGTAAATGTGACAGGTCACAACACTGTTTGTGCTATCCCACGCTGCCGGACTTGTATTTCATAGGGCTAGGATTTCCTACTCGGTGCTTGTGTTTTCTAAGGGGAATAGAGGCACTTTGAAGACCAGGACTTGAATGGTTGCTATTTTGGAAGCAGTATATAATGTATTTTACTCTGCCTGAAAGAAGTATTTGGTTTATTTCTATTCCATTAGCTTTTTTATTTTAATATATAGTAAAGATACTCAAAGTTCCTTTAAAGGATGTTTTCAGCATAAAGTTTTTGTAAAACTAATGAATAAACATAATTGAATTGTAACTACAATGTTTTGTGTATTAAAAGAATACGTTTGTTCTAGTGTTTGTAGTGGCTGGAATACTATTCAGATAAAACTTTCTCCTGACACTTGAATTTATCCAGGGAAGAAATAGAACCTGGCTTTGAAAGGAACCTGTACCTTCGTATTGATTCTGCGAGGCTTCAGTTTCTCTCCTCCAACCTGTAGTTTCTTATTTGTTGTAGTGGCTTTATACCAGATTAGGACAAATGGACCCACTGAGCATTTATATGGATGAAAAATTAGCAGCTGCACATTCCATTTCTGTTGCATCTTCCTTCATGCAAGCAGTTTGTTGGGACAAGAGAAAACGTTGCTGAAGTGTGCTGTCATCTGCCCATTCTTCACTGGTGGGGACCCTTTACCTGCCTAAATAAGAGAAGCCACCACGTCCCTGCAGTGCCGCCTTCAGTGGCTGTGGGTCTGGGAAACCTGATGGTATCGCTTCCCGTTGTGCCTCCCTGCTCCACAAACAGCTCTGCTTTGTCAGAAAATTTTGCTAATTCAGTTGTAGTGTGGATAATCGTTTCACTGTAATGTCAGAATCCATTGTTCATTAATTATTCCTTTAGGTCTTTCACTGTTGAAATCTGGTCATACTTAGTCTGCTATTATAGAGAAATTAATATTCAACAATCGGGTTTCTGAAAAAAACAATGACAGAGTGAAGGCAGTTCTGGCTTATAAGAGAATAAACCTTTATCTCAAGGAGGTCTTATTTCAAAATGAAGACCTCCTTTTTCATTATATTAATTTTCCCATGACTTTCCTGATGTCAGTTTACTTAAATAATTCCTATGTGTGCATTTTTAAGACGCCACCCTTTGTCAAGGCCTCTGTGTTCATTTGTATTAGTCAAACTGAACTTCAGAGCATCTTTTCATTTGTCTCCAAGAGTCTTTTTCCCACCTCCAGCCTGTTGCTGAGGGATACCTTTGCTACTAAAGATCTCTACTTCTGTAGATTCACAACTTCTTAGAAGCCCCTGCGTTCTCTGAATTGTTTCTAGGAAGAAGAACTGCTGGGAGCAGCTTGCGACAGGGGTGGATTGTTGTGGTGGGCTCTCAGGGGGTGCTTTCGGTAACAGCCCCTCGTACAACTTTTAGTGCTGCTGGAAAATGAACACGCTGAATAACAGAACGACATGCAGCTATAAGCTTTTGAATAGTCTGTGGTTCCAGTTGGAGATGATCGTCACGTCAAACAGGCTTTTGGGCATCCAAAAGAAAAAAAATAAATCATTATACTTGCTGTGAAATTAGAGGTTATTTAAACGTGCCTCTTATCACTTGCGTTCTATAACAGAAACCTCTAAGCTATATAACACCAGTGTCATCTGTATTCACTAATGATGTTGCTGTTTGCTACATGTGTGATTATTTCTAATGCTTTATTTTCGAAGAGACCAGAATGTCCCTGGCAATCATCCAAATTGGTATTATATTGCAAAACCATTATAAATACGAGGGAGACGGTGTCCTATATATGTCATTGAGATTAGTTTACTTGTGGCCTGAAATACATATATATTGTTTATTAAGACCAACAGTGTACAGGTTAAAAGTCAGCTTAAACTGGTACTGGTAGATCGTTTTACAGAGAAAACCGTACTGCAGATTATAGGAATACCTGACTTGAAGAATATTGATTGCACAGAACAAATGCTTCTTAATTAGGAAATAATAGAATTAAATCTACCTTTGTAAGCTTAAATCACCTCTCTAGACATTAATTTTATATGACATTTCTTCCACAAAAATCGGAAGATTTGATCATTTAGGTTTTTCAGAAGCAGTGATTTCAAGTCTAGTTTCTAGAATGTTAATTCCTGTTTACTATAGGTTCTTAGTGTGTTTCTTCTCTGCCCCTACCTGTTTCTGCTCTAGTCCTACTCCCAACAAGGATGTAGTTGTAGTAATAAAATATAATAGGTAAACTAGGAAAAGGATATTCACCTAAGTATTCTTAGCTGAGGAATTAGCACAAAGAACTTCTAACTCTGTGACTTAGTATATCTAAAGAGTATAATGTCAGTGATTCAGGAAATTAATATAAAGTGATTTTTTCCACAGATTAATAAAAAGCGATGGTGGAACTTGGTGCCACTGAGCCTGTATATCTACATTTTTTGATGAGCAGTTTGGTTTTTTTCCTAATGTAAACTCATCTGTTGTACAGACTTTTACTTTGACCTTTAAAATTTACAAATCAAACTTAACTTGAATTAATACTCAGTAGTAAAATGAACTGTGCAATATCTTTCTCTAAATCAGATTTTAAAACGTTTAGGGATTACTTTTGCTGAATTAAAAGCTACAAGTTTCTAATTGTCTGTTTTCTATACTTTATATATAAATTTTATATAGCACTCTTCAGTGAGAATACAAGATCATGATGTAAGAGCAGGAACTAGGCAGGAAAATAAAAACCAGCACTTATGTTGAGAACAGTGTCGACTGAATACTTGCATTAGAAGTCCATCTACACGATGGACTGATGGACATGATGATCTAAACTCTGAATTGTGTGAACTCAGGCAATAATGGTAAAATGAAATAACATCTCATTGAAGTACTTTTTCAGTACGGAAATGCACCAGATGCATTTCTATAAAACCTTTCATTCAATTAGATTTACAGTAATCATAGAATTTGTGATTAAATGTATTAGGAAAATTATTTCTCTCTGTAAATACCTGTTCTTTGTTTGAACGTTGCATACTTAAAATTAGCCGTTGAACCGTCTAACCATGAATACCAAAAGGTAGCCCTAATGCCAACTGCAGTAATTTTGAGCTAAATCTGTACTTCTTTGTTAGCTGGAATTGTAACTTTTCAATTAAATCCTGTCGTCTGTAGGAAGCCAAGGCAGCTGTAGAAGAGACGAGAGCCCTGCGAAGTAGGATTCATCTTGCAGAAGCTGCACAAAGGCAGGCTCGTGGAATGGAGATGGACTATGAAGAAGTAATTCACCTATTAGAAGCTGAAATTGTAGAGCTGAAGGCTCAGCTCACTGATCATTCTGGCCAAAATAAAGTAAGCAAAGCAGTCGCCTGTCGTAGTTACCATGGTTTCCTTGTTGTTGTCATGTATCTTGTTTTCATTTTCTTTTCATCTGCTTTTCTAAAGTAGGTCACTGTTTGTCTTGTATTATTCAATAACTGGAATGATGTGTAGTGAAGGGGGTAATGTGAAGTGTATGAGTCTTGCTTTATCCAGATATCTTTGGGCTGGAAAAATAGGAGCTAAAAGCATATGTGAGTCATAGGGCAAAATGGCACATCTCAAGCGTTCAAGCATGGAATAGTTTCTGGTCTGCAGCTATATTGTCTTTAAAGACTACACGTATATTCGTATGCTTTTGTATTTATGTGAAAATGGCCTTCATCTTTATGTTTCTGTTAGGTAAGTAATAACACTATGAGGTCCAGTACAGTTAAACTACGTAAATTTAGATTTAATCAAGATAATCATTTAAATGCTACTAACAGTATCCTGCCAAATTTATTTTTTTTTTAATTGAGCCTCATATTTTAAAACCACTTCATCTCCAGTAAGGCATTTCAAAACGTGCTAAGGAATAAAATAGTTGAGGCGCTTCTAAATTTTTCCCCGTAATTGCAGATTGGTTTTCTAGATGCAATTTGAACAAGCGCGAGCAGGTTGGCATTTGTGTGTTTACCTTGTTTTTCTCATGAAAAATGGATGTGCGTGTGAATTGATGAAGAAGGCCTGCTGAAATGCTGCCTTACTTCATCATGAGAATTAATTCAATATAACAAGATACTAAAAGGTATATGTGAGCTCTATGGTATACAGGTTTGCAAAGAAGCAACATAGCAAGTACATATAGCTCCCAGGGAGGAATTCCTCTCATCTAATGAGATGAATCACACCCCAGAAATTCTTTCTGAACATCTGGGTGAGATGCCCCACCTTTTATCTCAGGTACTTTTGAAGCACAGTTTTCTAGGATTTGAATAAATATCAAAATTTTAAGAAATGCAGAGCACGTGGGTTGCTTTCTTAGAGATTTGTTTCAGAGATGCTAGCTTGAATTCCAGACATCCTGAGTGAGCACTTGAAAACCTGTATTGAGATTTGATTCTCTGCATTTCTTACTCAGAAGCAGCAGTATCACGTAGGTACCAACTCTATAGTACCCTCTTTTTAGTATATATAGTCCCTCTGAGGGCTTACAGTGGGATTACCAACAAAAGGTGTTTTAATCAACAGATTCTTTGATGTTCAGAGCGATCGTGATTCTGCTGCTTTGTACAGTGTGTACAAAACAAACGTGTACCCATTTGCTTCAAGTAAAGATAAGTGGATTTTGGTGGGGTTTTATAAGTTTTATAGGAAGTAGTGGGCTTTCAGAAAAGATCACCTACAGCTGTGTAAAGGTTTATTTTTAACGATAGTGATATTTTCTTAAGTTTGTAGAGCATTTTGGTCTAGATCTTCCGTTCAGCAAGCGGTTTAGCTAAACAAACATGCCCATGTCCATGTGAAGACTTTACTCGTGGTCCCCTCACACCAGCAGTGCCAGGGACTCAAGCTGAAACCTCCAGCCTCCAGAACTTGGTCTAATGGGGCTCTGGTTCTCTGTGGCTGAAGTACAGAGGGATGCATAACACTGATCAATAGGTTATACAAGTGCATGTAGAGAAATCCTAGGGGGTCATTTTCTCCGAGATCTGCCACAATTACTCTGTTGGCCGAAGGATGTACAGGTGCAAACTAGTGGGCTGAGTTCATTCACCTACTGGCTGTTTCCGGCACCCTGCTGACAGATGCTGTCCCCATCAGGTTGGTGTTTTTGATCCTTTCATGAATCAGTTTAAACTGCTCTTAAATTTCAGCCCTAGCACTGTTGTTAGCTGCCAACTTAAATTTCCCGTTATATCGTTTGCCAAACTCTGTTGCAATTTGGGAGCTGATTTACTAGCAGATCAGGCATACCTGCCTCAGGAGCAGCTCTTTTTCAGAAGCGTAAAAAAGAATATGTGTTAAACATACCAGACATCTCTTTCAATTCACACCATCTACCTGTGTAAGCCATGGGAGAAAATGAGTGGAATAAAAACCCTGAAATGTCTTGTGCAGGATAACATCCAAGACTTGAGGAAGAGAGTTACAGTGCTTGACTGCCAGCTGCGGAAATCCGAATCAGCTAGGAAGACCTTTGAGGTGGCTACTGAAAAATTGCTGCAATTTGTAGAGGTAACTTCGCCTTTCATTTCTAAAGATGGTGTACAAATGTACAGACCCATATAGGAATTTGCTTTATGTTTTGCTGTACACTAAGCAAATAAAACTAATCACATAATTTTTCACAAACTTGTATCAATTTCTGTGAAATTCCCCAGAGGAAAAAAGGCAGAAAATGTAATATTCGATAATACTTTGAAATGCTGTGAAACAAAAAAAAAAGTTATTTTATTATATTTATTTCATTTAAAGGGGTTAATGATATTTTGGGTTTTACTCTTACACTTCTAGCTGGGAGAAACTAGGCTCTTTAATTAGAAATCAAATTCCTCACACCCAAATAGAACATTGAAGCATAAAGTATTAACTTTTTGACTGTTTTAATTTATAAAGTGTTAACTTCTTGACTGTGGCCAACAGGTTGTGCATGAAATACTTTCAGATAACTCTACTTCCTCAACAGTTTTAAGGTAATGTAATGGCATAGTTACTGAAATGTCAATATTAATATTGAAAAACTCTACCATTGTTTCAAAGTCTCCAAAAACTGTCTGGTTGCTATTTTTCCTATATTTTTTGCTGTATGTTTCTGAGTGTTATTTTATTGGAGAGGGAATGACATGAATTACAAATTAGGCTTTCAAGATACAGCTTCATTAAAAAACTCAGAATTAAATTAAAACAGTTAGTAATTACATAGCTATGGTTGTCTGGATGTTTCCATAAAGTAATTATAATGTGCTAAGGATTAATTAAAATTGCAAGGAACCTTACAAGTGCGTTATAATTATATTTTTTATTATTTTTGAGGTGTGCTCAAGTGATTCTGCATCATTATTAATCCAGCAGCATATAAATAAATTGATAACATGCATATCCATTTAAGTTCTATTACTTTTCTTGTTTAAAAGGGTACCTAGGAATATTCAACAATATTTGGAGCAGCCTTTGGTCCTTTAGGATATCAGCATGATTGTGCCAGATAGCTTTCCATTAGTATTTATGGAACAGTAAAGTTGTTTGATTTCTCTTCTGCCATCTTTTTCAATACAGTTCTCAAGGAAATCAAATCTACTTAAGTGAACTTAGCTGGATCTTTATGTTTTAAATAATACGCAGGATCAGATCAACTATTATATTGTAGATGTCTGTGTTCTCACATGCTAATCCTAATCAAGTAAATGCAGTTCCCATTGGCACTGCACAAGCGTGATGTTGCATATTTTATAAAGTTTGCAGACTTTCTTTTAGTAAATGAATTAAAAGTCGAAAACACAAATTTAAGGTGACAGCCTAACTCAGTAATCTTTTTTGTTCATACAGTAAGACCAAAAGCAATCTAGAAGCACAAGTTTACTTTATTAAAAGTAACCATTTATTTTATAATGCTATGAATAAACATTTGCTAATTTTTATTCTCTCAGTGACAGAAGAACAACATTATCTACTAAAGCACTTCTTGCACGGTTGGGAAGGATTGGACCTACAGTCACAACAGCTCTTGCGGCAGAAGCCAGAGACCTCGCCAAGTCTGTCCGTGCCATTTTGGAAGTAGATTGTGAGTGCGTCTTTGTGTGCACGTCTGCATGTATACACACGCATAAATACTTCCTTTCTTTCGTCAAATGTTGTGGCTTTAGCATCTTGCTTGCTAATTGAGAGTAGCATGTGTCAGTAGTCACCGTGTGGGGTGTTCTGTGGGTTTTTTCCAAAAAGGAAAAAAGGAAAAAGGATCCCGAGTAGAGGTTCTGCTTACGTTGGGTTAGGGGGTCCAGAGTCCTGTGTCTTTCAGAATGGTGGAAGAACTGCAAATGCACAACTGCTGCTCACAAGGGCTGTCCCCTTTGGTTTTTTAACCCCACCCCTTACCATAACCTAAACTTGCGCTACTCCCAGTCAGAACCTTCTCTTACAACTGGAGTGGCCGGGTTGGATGGACTTTGAGTAACCTGATCTAGTGGGATGTGTCCCTGCCCATGGCACAGGGTTGGAACTAGATGATCTTGAAGGTCCCTTCCAACCCAAACCATTCTGTGATTCTATGCCTGTTTTCATAGGGTGATTTGGCCACTTCTCTGTCATGTGCAGTAGAATTTGTTCACTGTGTTACTTATTTCATTCCAAGACTACAGAGTTGCCTTAATTCTGGCTGCTTAAGATTTAGTTGGTACTACCTAGGAAGTACTGCAGAATGAGGAAAAATTAGTATCTTTCTAGAGTTAGAAGTGGTTTTCCCTATTAATGCCCTTAAAATAGAAAATGCATTTCCTCTTTAACTTTAAGCAGATATCCCAGGGTAGTTTACTGCATGCATTTTACCAGTGTCAAATGGGTGTAGTAATAATAATGACCTTATTTAAGTATATTTGGTATATTTTCTAATTCACTGATGGTTGTGGAATAAATAATAGTGCGACTTTTACGGAAAATATATAGAGTAAACAAAGAACAAAAAAGTAAATTAAATAAATCTTTGTAACAGACCATGTTTTGAATTATAATGAAGTCACAGAATATTTTTGGATCATAAATATTCGTCCAGGAAAATGCATCAGGTATTTCCTAATGTTATGTGTGATAGCATGTATGTTGCTTTGCTAATTGTTAGTTGAAAATTTCTTCCGATTATATTAAGCCAAAGAGAGGAGTTTTGTTCCTCTTTTACTAGCTTTTAGTAGGAGTACAGTGCTTTTTAATAAATCAAGTTTAATAAATCAAGAAAATATTTATTTTTCTGAGGTTTAACCTGGGTGTAGGTAGATTTCTGAAAATATCTAGTAATTCAGAGATATACAATAGATTTCATCCCATTCCAGAAGGGTTGAGTGGGCAAGTGGTAAGTTCCATGCAAGCTGAAATTAGTCATCTGTTACAGGGTGCAGCAAAGCCAAAGGATGGTACTGGAGACCTCGGTGATTCGCTGCTACAGAGCAGATCATTTCGAGATCTCTCAGTGGATTCAGTTTTTCTTTTTACTTTTATTCTTCTGTTTCCCTTACCTTTTGCACAGTTTCTTTATTTTCGGGTTCATCAACAGGCTTTTATCTAACAAAGACCTCATGAAAAGAAAAGTGGAAGTGTAATATTAAAATGTTATTATGGTGCTTTTAATGGCATTCATCACTCTTCCAAAAACAATATACCAAGGACTTTCTGTAGTTCAAGGTCAACTTGATCTAAGCATTAGGAGGAGGAAGCCAAAAGTAAGCATCACATGGGATTCTAGAGACCTGGGTTTCCTTGTCTCAAAAGACATCACCTAAACTCAGTGAAACTCATTGGTGGGAATATTTCCATTGGCCTTGATGGGCTTTAAACAGAAGCGACGAATGCAGTCTAAATCAACAGGATTTGGGAATGCAGGCTTTAATAACTGGGTGTCTTAAACCACACAGCTATAGATCTTTCTTCCAAGATGCGAAAGATGCATCAGAATGAGATTTCTCCAGAATTCTTAGAAAATCAGAGCATTATTGTTAAGGATTTTTAAATGTGAGTTTTGAAGTCAAAAAATGCCCATGAGGAAGCAAATCATCCAGACCTTTTAAATCTGGTATCAGTTCATTAGCAAAGATGAGAGATATTTTTATTTAAAATCGGATGTGAAGGGGAAAAATAAATCATTCAGCGTTAGAGGACAGTGCAGATACAGTGTCAGTTCAGTATGCACCTTCATCAAACTGTAATTAGAATGTAAAGTTATTCCAGGGTACATTTTTGTCCTGGAAAACTTTAAGCAGGAAATTAATGCCAAAATGAGGAATATGAAGATTTCCAGAGTCGTGTAAAATGAGCAGAATTTCCTGACTGTAATGCTCTACTTTCATACCACAATGTTTACAAAATGTTATTCTGTTGAATTTACATGAACATGTATCAAAGTGTCTTAATGAAGATTTTATTGCTGTAGGCAGTGAGTGTGCCCTGCAGTTTCGTTTGGAGATACGTGTATATCCTCAGGCCAATAATAGAAATCTGTTCCCATTGGTAAAAATTATGCTAGTTCATGAGCAGTTACTGTAATAAACTGCATGCGGTTGGAAATCTAAGACATAACTGTGGCTTATTATATGATTCACTGTTCAGATCATCAAAATGATTGTGTATTTGGATCGTATGTACCTATAGTTGAGCAGAAGTGTCAGTTCTAATCCCGCTTAGATGGACTGCAAAAATTGCAAAAATAAAGCAGAAGTGGCCTGACACAAAACAGGAGTTTTTGGAAAGCTGGTGAATTATGGTTGACAATAATCATTGTCTCAAGGATTTGAGTATCCTTTTTACATTTTTGGGGAATTAACTTAGAAAGGGACTGCATAAATGTATTTGTTGAGGAGATGTTCCAAGATCTGAAAACTGGTTTATTTGACATTATTTATGCAATACTTATTTATCACATCACTCTATAAAGAAGAAAACAAAATAAGAAAATAAAAAAATTGTTCAGAAGTGTCCAGACTATTAGAATTACAGTTACTAGTGGAAGTGAAAAGGATAACTGTGGTCAGAAGAGAAGTGGTTTTCCACCAGTGACAAGGGTAGAGTTCTGTCACATTGAGTTATTTCTATCACGCTATGCAGGAAATCATGAAGGAAAACTTATTCTTAAACACAACTGAATTCTAACATGTGGCTGTGGCAAACATAATAGGTAGGATACATGTTAGAAAGCTCTGGAGCCACAGCAGGGATCCATTTTATGAACCTGAGGGTTAAAAACAGCTCTGCAGAGGATTTAAAGGTTGAACGTCATCCTTCTGAGTTCATTCTGATTTGGAGAGTATTACAGATAGATTTGGGCTCTGACGAGCTTGTGTATGAGATTAAAGCTTGAAACCTCACTTGCTTTCTCTCTTTCTCTCAAAAAAAAAAAAAAAGTAGTTAAGGCAGAGTAACTATTTCATAGCATTCTGTCTGCAGTCCTCTCTACCAGATTCTCACAAAATGTTTCCCATGTCATCTTCAGTTTGCTTCCAGATGGGCTGTCAAAAAGGGGGCTCTTATGTGTGTAGCATTTCACAAATATGTCAAAAAACAAAGTAGAATAGACATTACATTGCAGACTGAAGGTTTTCCTTTTTTCTGGAAAGATGTCCACAGCATAATAATTTGTTGATGAATTCTTAGAGAATTAGAGTTGATATTTTTGAGATTGCTAAGTGGATTAAAATGTACAGCTGGGCAACCATCATGATATATTTTACCTTGTAAATAGAAATTCTCTTTCATTTATTCGCTTCATTTTGTACAACGTGAAGTTAAGGAGCTCTTACCAAAATACCTTTATTATATTCGTTCACAATACACCTAAACCAAAGTCTAGGTACTAAGACAAGGTTATGGAGTGTTCTTCCAAAAGAAGCCTGCTTCCCTTGACAACCGGGTCAAAATGACATATTTATGAATTAGCCACACAAACCGTCCTCTTCCTCCGTAACAGCATGACATCTTGCCTGAGGGAAGAGGTTTAAAGAAGTTCAGTGTATTCCTGAAAATCCCAAGTACATATTGCCTTGTGATAATGCTGCAGATCAGTTTTGAGCTTTGTAGGCTGAGTGACAGCTGTGTGAAGTCAGTTTGGCATTTCTTCAAATGAGGACAAAGAAAAAACAACTTGTTTTCCAGTGCTTGCTACTACAGGATCCCGAAGATCCAGAAATGCAAATAAGAAAGTAATAAACAGAATAATCAAGCTCATCCCTTGAAAGATCCATTCCTCATCCTCTAGAAAGACTAAGCTATTTTTAGAAGCCAAGTCCTGAGAGGCCTTTCTGCTGTGTAGAATACAAGCATCTCCTGAAGACGTAAAGAAAATTACTTTCATCATACAAAGGATAATAATGTCTCAGTGGAAGAGCTGTAGCATTTAAAAGTGGTTGCTGGCTGCACTTAGTAGTCCATATGGTTCAAATAATGCTAAAAAGAATTGGGAGAGCATTTTCTTCTTTTCTATGACAAAATTAGAAGAGAAATACACTCGGTACTGGTAATGGCAAAAATCTGATTAACCCTGGAACATACTTATGTCCTCATAAAATAGCAGGCAATCGGCCTTTTGAAATGTGCACTAGCATAATGCAGCTTTCAAGTATTTTGACTGCTAATTTCCTCGCTCTGCCTCTGAAATTTCTATCCAAAAATACAATCTTGCTCTTGTTGATAGAATCCTAGTCATCAGTATCTGTTAAGTGCTATGAAGCTGCTTCTCTGCTCAGCAGGAGCTGAAGCAGTGCATCTTGAACTATTTTTTCCCATCATGTTCCTTTAATCTGTTGTCAGCCTGGGATCTGACACACGGTAATCGTGCTGAAGTTTGCTAAAACAATCTCCAAATTAACATAGCTTCCAAAAAATCCTACTTATCTTACTGATCTTGCTGGTCACAGCAGGCACTATACGTTTGCTTGTGAAGATCCTGCAGATCATTTGCAGGATCAATTGCCCAGTTCTGGGCAATTCAGTTCGGTTGCCCATTTTTTGCATCCATTTTCCTGCTGTCCTGGCTACCTATACAGAGAAGGTGGTGGAAACTGCTGGAGGTCAGCCCCCGTTCGTGCTTGTTCTCATGATAGTTCAGTTGTTTTTGATTTTTGGACCACAGACAGAGTTGTGTTAATTGTCCCTTCCTTTTCTTTTCTCAGTGTGGGTTGAAAAAAGTTCTAAGGTAGAGTAGCAAGTCTTCACAAATAGAAGTTTTGCTGTTTTGAGAAGAGCTAATATTGTTCAGTATTCCTATTCCTTTCATTTATTTGTTGCAGCCCTGGTGTGTTTGTTTATTACAACAGAATTAATGCCATATACATCATTACTATTTTGTTCTTGAAATTAAAGATACAATAGTGCTGTAGTTTTGTACAGATAATTGGCTGTAGTTTATCAGGAGAGTTCTGGAAAAATTGACGTGTAAGCATGGCTGTTCCCCCACAGCCCTTTTTGATTTATGTCAGTACATCAAAATCCAGATTTAATTGTAACATGGGTAGGCATACCCTGGCTAACTTGACTTTTGTTAATTAGGATAGTGATATTAAAAATGCATTTGCAGAGGCAAATAAGAGTCCTCTGTTGACCCCAAGAATCCCGTCTGATTGCTAGCATTTGCTGAAACTCATGCTGTTGTGTCTTTTTATATTTTTAGTATCAGAAAGAGAAAATTATTTCGTGCATCATCTTTGTGGGCACAATTCTGCATTGGGAGGATAGCATGCCTTTAATGTTCTTTCAGCTAATAAACTAGAAAAGTACCTTTTCTTCCTTACTGGAAGAGCTGCTTGGGAAGGAGCAGCATAATGATAACTAAAGAGATAACTCTGTGTATTCATTGTTCTGGCAAGGACAGAAATTACTGAAATTACTGAAATCAGAAATAGAAGAGGCCTATTAAATTATACAAGGTATATCATGAATGCATCTGTACAGCTCCCCTATTTAATAGTTTTTTGACTAGCAAAGAAAATAAATCTTAAAATCAGTGCTGTATGCTTTAAAGATAAAGCAGTTATGTTTGTCAATGAAACATCTTCTGACACAGTACTTCCATTAGAAAATACTGATTTGGTGAAATTAAAATCTATTATTCCTTTGAAACTTTCAACAACAACAAAAGAGGTGAGTTTTACCAAAAGAGAGTTTATCAATGGTTTTATCCAGTGGAAAATTTCAGAGTTTTACTAGTCGCTGAAGGCTGAAGAATTATTCCTCAAAACAGAAATATTTAGTGGGAGAGTAATTACATTTTTGTGGAAAGTAATAATACTAAGTTATGAAATTAACTTTTTACTGTTGAATCTTTTCTGACTTGGCATTTAAGGAAAAGCGTAAATCCCAGAATTGCATCGGTAATTTTGGAATATGACCCTGATCATCAATGGCTCCTTCTACTTACAGAATTGTGCTGAATTTTGAGCTCGTGGGGACTGCTGTCTTTTGCCACAGAATATTGGCACTGTATTCCTCATGTCGCATGGTGGCATTATACCAAATGTTGTCAACTTCTCAAGAACAATGCACCAAAATCCATTTTTCTTTACACAAGAGCAGGAGTAAGTGTGCCTGTAGCATGTCTTCCTGGCCTCCACAGTTCTGAAGGCAACATGTGACAGAAAAAACTCTTCCTTATGTAGCAGAAGCATCTCCCAGTTTGTCTTGATTTTGGAATTTAGTTAATTCCTTGGTTGCTCAGTCTCATCTTGTAAAGACAACATATGCCAAGACAAGATAGAGCAAGACAGGAGCTTCATGCTGCTGCTGAATGCATCACTGGATTTAGTCTCTGTGGGGCAGTGGTTTTCTGGTTTCCAGCTCAGCTCAGCGGAAAACTTTATAGACACTAAGAGCAGTTGTCTTCCAGTTCAATGCGTGCTCTGGACTGGAGACCCCTACTATCAACCACACATTGGGAGTGAGTGACACTATGCAGAAAGAGTGGCTACAGTGCAAACCAAAAGTTCACCCAAAAATTAAACTTCAGGTAGCAAGAAATTGTAACGTTATTTTTTGTCAAATTGCAGAGTACCCGTATTTCTTTACTGATCTGAAAACTTTGCTGGTGCAACCCAGGAATGTAGTTTTGGGAATTGAAATACAACTTAGTGATTTTCCTTTTACATCTTCAGTGATGTAAACTGAGAATAGCCCTTGACTTAATTTTAATTGTTCCGATATGTAATGTCAAATGCACATGAAATGAGAAGTGGATCCATTTTGGCCTGTGATAGAGACAGCGCTGAATTTTTGCCTCGTTCTGAAAATGAGAATGTTTCATTAAAAAATTGATAGCTTATCAGCAATTCTTTAGATACGCTGCCAGTCAGATCAGAGTGAGAAGCCCAAAGGTGAACAACTTATGTACTTTCAGAAAAATTAAAATTCAAAGTTGCATAAAAGGCAAAATGGTTTCTGTAAACCTAAGGAAAAAAATCCAAGCATATTTAATACAATTTTACAAGGACAGAGACTAGAATTCAAAAGCTTATTGTAGACAACTGTTTGCTGTGGCAAGACTTCTAATTTTCTGCAAACCATTTAAATTTCCAATTTTGCCTGCATGGTAAATAAGAATAAAGAGTTGTAATTTTGATAGTGTTCAGGAACTGTAATTCTAAATCTACCCAAGAATTTTTAAATGTTTCATTGCAACAGAAAGGAAACGTTTCACTTGAGAAATGTAATAATGTAAAATTTTAAAAATATTTCCAATTTAAATTAAATTAAAATGAGTGCTCATAGATATTAAAATGGAGCACTAGACCTGTGAGACAAGTCCATTCTTCACTCTGTAAATCTTATATGATCTGCTTTATTTCCATCATTTGTACATCTTAATTTATTTATTGTCCCCATTTTAAAGAGGAATTTGAGCCGTGAAACAGCTCACTCGCTCATTCGGGGGCAGGCAAGAATTTAACAGAAGTCTCCTGGGTTAAATAAATTATATTTCTTTTCTAAGCAGGTGTCATATTGGATAGTTTTTCTTGGAGAGTAACCTACTACTACTAGCATCTGATAGAATATAGATAACATTCTTCTGCATTCTTAGATGTCAATTTTGTTTGATTTATAAAAATACTTTGTTTCTGTTTTATCATTACTGTATATTTATGCAGTGCATTTTCATTGAACAAAAATGTCAGTTGGTGCCTTGACTGTGGAACAGTGTCAAGTAGCACCTTTACACTGTCTTCCCCTCTTGAAGGCTTCATTAGAAAAGGAAAACGACTAATGACGAAGCGTAGACTTAAGAACAGAGATGGCTAGCATAGGCTCTGTCAAAGGTTTCCAGAAAAGTTTTAGTGGTTTTGGGTTTTTGCCTTTTTTATGCAATAGCTGTATTTTGGTACTGTATGTTTGATGCTGTGTTTCAGTGCTCTGTACTTGATCCGAATTAAATTTTAATGCATGGTTATCCACATATTTCAAAGCAATTTAAAATTATAGCTGTGGTTTCCAAGCTGTAGTTTGTCGACAGCCGCTGAACCACAGGAGTCTTATAACTGATTTACAGCTTGTCTACGGAAACTTAGCACTTTTACATTCTTTTCAATTACAAGATGCATTATGATAATCCATGAGAGTTTCTGAGGGTGGGTGGTGATGCCTGACTCAAAGCAGTTTGAGACCACTGAGCTATAGCATCAGCACTGCTGAAATAGAAATATTCAAGTGCATGCTTGTACTTCAATGCAGTGCCTATAATCTTACATAAATAGGGCCAGTGAAGCCAAATCAAGGTTGAATAGTTTATTAGGAAGGTAGTAGACAGCAAGAAAACTTCCGCAGTTTCACCTTTGTCTGTGGCGCTGGTTTTGTTTGGTTTTAGTATTATTACTGACTGGAGTGTGAGTTCAGCTGCTATCTGACAAGCCTAAAAACATACTCTAAAGCCTGTTTCTTTGGCCAGGATTGGTTTGGTTTTACAATAAACACTTGGCAGGAGACAAGTGAAGAGTCGTTTTGCAGATAATATAATTAAAATATGTAACTCCTGGGAACACAAGTCATAAAACTGTCTTGCAGTCGGGAAGCAGAAAAATCTCTGCCTGTAATGTAAATTGTACTAAAGTTTAGAAAACTAACTCTCAGATAGAACTTTGCCACCAAGGAATCAGAAAAGATTCAGCTAGTAAGGTCCTCCAGCAATTAGGTGGTGCCTCCACCTGCCTCCAGCAACGTGAATTATATCTACATTAATCCAAAGAGCTATTTGTCTAGCATATTCCATAGCTTCTGTAGGGTAATTATTCCCATCCCCTCTTTGCCATTAAAAAGCTTTTGCTTTGGCCTAAATCCTCCTCATTGCAGTTTAAGCCCATTATTACTTGTCTTCATCCCTATAGTTACGGAAAACGCCCTACTACTTTCCTCTTTGTGGCAGCTTTTAACATATTTGAAGATCATACATCTCCACTCCATTTTCTGTTCCCCAGAATAAACTAAGTGATACCGGTTTGCTCATTTTTTCCTTACAGAGCATGTCTTCTAGCCATTTTGTCACTCCTGTATTTCTCTGAATTCTCTGCGATTCATCAGAATTGTATTGAGCTCTGTAGCTAAGACCTTCCTGTGGGAGACGAAAATGGAATAATACGTTTGTTTGCTTTAATATATAGCACAGCAGCTCTTATGTCCCCAAGCAGTGTTCCCTTTTCCCCATCGCTTCGTGTTAGCGATCCATGTGAAGTTCGGGCTTTCCTGCACTTCCAGAGCCTTTTCTTCTGAACCAACGTCCAGATAGACCTATCCCACTTGCTTTTGTGCAGCTGGTTGTTCATACCTAGGGCAGTACTTTGCTTTTGTCTATTGAATTACACCCTGCTTATTTCAAACACTTGATCCAGTTAGTCAAGCTCTTACAAAATTCTAATCCTGTTTTTCAACGACATTTCAAAGAAATGTCTGTTTACAAATGGGTTTTAAAGCCTGCATTATCCCTGAACTCTCCTTACTTGGACTAAAACCACATTTTGTTGGATGTGAGTGAGGAATGACATTGTTTTCACCTAACTCATCTTACTTGTGCCTATTGTTAGAGGACCTAGAAATTAGACCCCACTTGTTTGATTTGATGTCCGAAAATCAGAACATTACAACTTCTAATTATGTACAAGCAGAGAAACTAAATAAGAGGTGAGACTAATAAGGAAAGGACAGAATAATTTTATAGCCTAAACAAATAAACTATATTTAAAGTCTCAATTATTAACAAGCTGCTAGCTAATTTATGGGTAATTGAACATGTATGTTATTCCTAATGTTCACAGCAAGCAAAAAGACAATTCGATGCCTAAAGCCTGTATTTAAGACAGTTCTTTGATGTGACCTAGATTTCAGAACTCTGTTGTTGCTGCTAGAAAAGCAATTTACTCTCTCTCCATTCACTTACCTTTAATGAGAAAAGATGAGTCAGCTTTTGAATAGGCACTGTCTGTACTGACTTTCAAATCAAAACATTTTAATAATGGAAAGCAAGTAAGCGATATTATACCTTAAAATGCAGATCAGCTATCAAGATTCGTGCAGTCTCGTTAGGTTAATTTCCAGCATCTCTGAAGGAAGGCTTCATCAAAGAGCAGACCTTTAAAAGTCTATGGACTCATTTAGTTCACACTGTGACCCCACTAAGAAAAACTTAATTGACTTTGTGCCTCTTCCCGTACAAGTTGTACTTGCTCTTAGTAACTATGGAGATTGAATTCAAAACTCTCCAGAATCAACAATTTTACTGGATGGTAAATACTTCCTAAATTGTCCCTCTATTAATTTTTGTTGATACAATGTTTAGAATTTTGGCATATTAATACTTAATTATAGTATGGTGTTTTGACATAAGGGGGAAGGAAAGAAAAACTTCGAAATTTTGCAGCATGGAGATGCAAATGGGTCAGAGTCAGAGGAAATACGCAGGGGAGACAGGGTTGAACCTAAAGGTCTCCATCCCAGATGAGGGTCTCAACCTCAAGGCTGACGTTTGACTTGCCAGCACAGTCCAGCCGGAGTCGGGCTCTCAGGAGAGGTGGGTCTCCCCGTCTCTCGCTGGGGGTATGTCTGTCTGCACACCCCTCAGGGAACCACTCTCCCATTATTTCAGGTACTAAAAAATGCAGTGACCATTCCAATATGGAGCTGAACCACAGGAGTTGTCCATACTTCTGTGCCGAGTTAATGTTCTGTGGCTACGCAACTACAAGCATCCTGACAGAGCTGGATTAAAGCTGGCTGGGAGGTGGGGGAACAAGCAGACCTTTGTTTGGAATGTCAGTGTTATGCTAAAGCTACGAGCGCTCATCTTGTCAGAGAAGGTTGGGATGCTTTTCTCTCAGTTCCTTCAGTTGTCACATTTTTTTCACTTTTTTTCCAGTGGGTAGGAGTGAGAAGCTGAGGGCTAGCAGAGTTACTTAGGCATACATGGTGCACAAGTGTGATAATTTAAATGGAAAGAAGTACAGAGAAAGTTGATTGCCAGGAATGATACGGGAAGCTTTTTAAAAGTACATTTTAAGGAGAATTTGCAAGAGGAAAAATAATTGCTTGGTGCTTATGAAGGAGACCTAAATGAGGTACAAAATGTACGTAAGTCTCATGCTAGATCTATTACCTCGTGCCATAAAGCATACGTATCATTAACTGGGAGTTAAGGATGGAGAGTTTGCCTTGCATTAGTGATTGCTACAGGTATTATATTTGAATCCTTTAGTTAAGGTAAAATACTGTATGCTAATTTAGGCACATGATGGATTTTTTTTTTCCCTTCAGATTTATAACAAAAAAGGAAAGGGATCTATCCTAGTTTCTGAGAACTTTTGACGTTCTTTTTAAAATATGCTGCCTTAAAAGTCATATATCTTCCTGTACGTAAAACCTTTCTTTTATTTATGTGTAGCTACAGTGAGTTTTGTAACAGCCTAGAAGGATATCTTGTGTTAATGTATTTTTACAATTCTTGCTTCAAAAAGGAAAAAGTATTACTTTGGTCTGTCCTTACTGTGAAATGAGCTAGGCAGAGAGTAGTTCTGTGTCTCTCAATTGTAGGTGGTTCATGCCAGCCCCCTGCGCAATTTTAATTTCATCATCGGTGCAAAAAAGTAAGATATTACTTAGCAAGAAAGGCATATCATGTTAATACTATTGCTTTTTAAATCTCCGACAATTTCTGCTTAATTCTAATTTTAGACAGTCATTTTAATTTGTTACCAATGAATGCTTTCTAATTAAACTTATATTTAACAGTCACATGCGTCAGTGAGCAATGTGAGATGACAGTGATGGAAGTGGGTGGATAGCACAATGGATGGTGACAAGAGAAGTTGATCCAGTAAGGAAAGGAGGAGACGGATGAATGCCGGAACAGACAGTAATCAGGGGAGCAAAAAAGTAGGGAAACTGAGGAAAAAAAGGAATGGTTTAGAGCTGGGCCATACAATGAAGCATTCCAGGCTATTCCTAATTACCTAGTCCTGGTGATGAGCGCCCTGTGTTCAGAGCTGGTACTTCTGGAATAAGAATGTGTTACTCCAGATTCTTCTTAATCAGCTGGAAGTGGATTGTACCCATTCAGAACAAGAATGTTCTTAAAAGAGCACTTATTTCTATGAATTTAACATTTTTTTTTAGCCTGCATGGCATTTGTGTAGAATTCCCCAGTTATGGAGCATTTCTCTAATTTTATAATAAATAAGGTGTTTCCTGCCTTCTTTTCAGCAGTTTGAGATTCATAGGTATAAACAAAATGAATTTCAAATTAACTTATGGAAATATTCCTCAGAAATTAATTTGTGAATTGCAGCATATTCGATCGGCAGTGGAAATAATCATGTGTTGTTGACCAGTCACAGCTGGACACCATCATGGTAACAGTCAGCAGTGGAAGACTGCAGAAAAAAGCCTGCGGTTTAATTCGTGGAAGGGAATGCTTTTTTTAAAGCTGGGTAAGACTTGGGGGGGGGTTAGTCACTGCATTCTTGGGTATTTTCACTGGACAACCAGTAGCATTTTAGTAAGAGCAGTGTAGGTGAAAAATACAAGAATAATTGTCAGATAGACAGGATGTTAAATGCATTTTTAAAAGCAAATAATATAAGCGGTAGATTATGCAAAATTCAATGTTTGGTCAGAATGAGCTAGTCTTAAATTCCTCTCTGCTTTCATTATCCCTTACGTTTGAGGGCTTACACTTTCCTGACCTAATGACTCAACAAATGTATTACATTCGTGACCAAATCAGCTATAATGTTGAAGGACATACTGCTTAGTGGTGTCTTGGCCTCTGACGCTCAAGTATGTTGCATGTGAAAAGGCCAAATGTGATACGTATTGGTTGTATTATAAGTGTATTGCAACAGTAAGCTTGGTTTTTTCAATGTGTGTTGCCAAATAATTCCTTTTTTTTTCTGAAAGGTGATTACATGAGGAAATAATAATTAGTAGTAGTACTTGGAATTCCTTTCGTGGCAGCATTTCAAGTCGTGCAGTCTTTCTTCAGCTTTTTGCATGCTAAAAGACGTTCCCAGTTTCCCATCAGTCGCTGGTGTAGACGCTCAGATTCCAGCCTGTGGCTGCAGGTAACGGCACGAATCTCCTGCTTTACCTCTGGGCTAAGAGGAGGATTTATCCAAAAGTCAGTGGGTTTTTTGTTGATTGCTGGTGGCTTATTTCCCTTCCCTGTCCTCACCAAAGTCTGTATCTTCTCCCGTGGACCTCAGGACAGCTTCTGTTTGGTGGAGCAGACAGCTCAGTACTTAATTTGCTGTACTCTTTCCGTTCCCTTTAAAAGTCCGGCTGTTTTATCCTAATGTTACGGTGAAGTAGGTACTGCGAGCTCCGGTGGCTTCTGCCATTTCTGCGTAATTGGTTGTACGCATTCAATTGCCATCAGCTAGGCAGAACAAAGTACTTTATTGCCCTTGTTAAGTGTGTTGTGCTTATGTTGTACTTTCACTGCTAACCTCCTGCATCGGTAAAAATGAGCATTGGCCAGACTGTTTGCTTCTTGTTTTAGTAACGGTCTAAATTGCTTGGGTCCTGCAGTACCTTAAACTATTTGAAAAGCGAATATTAGTCTTTATTAGAAAAATATGTAGTTCGGGGGTTTTGTCGTATTTCCAACATTCACTTTCTGAAAAGGTACAAGTAATGTTTCAGGAAGATAATTCTTTATCCATCTTGAAGACACAGAGCAGCAACCTCATTGCTCGGATGACTGTAGCTCTCACTCATTTCTGAAGAACTTAAGTGCACACGCTGGGCAGAGTTTGTGCTAAATTTGGATTTCCTTATTTGTTAGATAGGAGAGCAACACATCTACAATAATGTCTGATCACATGTACTGATTGGAGGTCATTCTTCTTTCCTTAAATTAGTCAGTTGGCTGATCATTGTTCATATATTACAATTTCTATTACATCCGTACTGTTTCTAATTAACTGCACCAAGTTTTTCACAGACAAGTATCACAGTAGAAGAAAACCATTTGTAACATTTTGTAATTTTAAAATTGCCATAAAGATCTTAAAGCTGATCATACAACCCTTCAGCATGAGAAGCAAACTATTTTATAGCTCTCGTTCTAAATTGTAACATGATATGATGTAATTGTTTTAATAGGAGATTAATGAGTTTGCCAACATCGATGGGCCAATATCTTAGGATTAATAGGAAATGTGAAAACACAAAGTCATCCTTCTTCATGCCCTGAACGTTCAAAGTAAGAAAAATATTTTTTCCTGAAGCATGGTTTCTAGGAACAAGACTGAAGGGAGACAAGCCAATCTGCCAACCATACTCTAAATTAGCATAAATTTCAGTTGCTAGTATTTCCCACATGTCTTCAGTTGAAAACTACTTACTCCATCTTTATTTTATTAAATTACCAATAACAAAAGAAAAAGAACAATGTCTTTAAAAAGGAATTTGATATGTGAAAGAAAGGAATGGAATGTCCCCTTAGCAGAGTACTATTCATAAAATGAAACACATTTGTTTGTGGGAAGAGCACTTGAAATGGTCTAAAGAATAAAGGGGCAGAAAAGCAAATGCCGGCAGTGCATACTCACTTCTGAAAGCTGTTTTTCCAAGCCTATGTTTTTATACTTAATTCACAAATAAGCAGTAAAATACAGTGTATATGATGGGCAGCCACAGAAAATAAAGGGCCATTTTATGCCTGCACCGTGTTGAACACACTCGACAAACAAGGCTGGATATTCCTCCACCAATTTTGGCTTTAGATTTTAATTCACAGAGTGGTTCCTCTGCCGGTCTGGCATCATACAATACCTCAGTCTCCACGCTGGGATATTCTCATATGGCAATAGTACTCAGGAGTCCAAGACCTTCGAATCAACAAGTCGGATCTTCAGCTTTCCATCCTCTTTGCATTGCCTGGGTAGCTCAAAGAGAAGAGCCAAAGGCGCTGGGGATCTTAACTAATGAATTTTGCATTGAGGCCACATGAGGAAGGTTTGAGTGTTGATAAGAGCTGAATTAGTGGATACAGAAAAGAGGTCAGAATTCAAAACCTCATTTATCGAGTGACAGAGAAAACTGTTTATAATATCCTTTAGCAAATCTTGTATATCAGAAATACTTTTAGCAGGTAATTCCTATTTCTTAAAAAACTTCATAATTTTTGAGAATCTAATGTTAAATAGACATAAATTATGAGGAGGTAAATAAAGGGTAGTTCTGAGCTAGCTCATGTTACTTAAAAACATGTTTAAGTGGAAAAGTCAAGCTTTTTAATGTATCTTTTTTTAAAGTTTTTTCTTTTTTTTTAACATATCATACAAGACTTTTTTTTTACCTATCTTTTTTAAAAGATAGGTAAAAAAGACATCCTTAATTCCGTTGTTGGTCAAAGAATCTGTTCGTTGTGAAACTGAGTGCTTGTACTGTGTGGCTTTTGAATTCCAGATAGATATTACATCCCTTAATTTGATACTTCATATTAATTCCAGACGAGGTGGTTTAATGATACGGCCACGAGATTCTTTAGCCCTAACAGGAAACGAATTTTAGCCAAACATCCTTTTTGTGGTGGATGACAAAGCTGTGAATGCTGCTGGAACGAAGTTTATGCTTCACAAAAGAGTTTTGAGGGCGAGATTAACACCTCTGGTAGGCAGCTGTGCCTAAGCAGCCTTTTCAAACTCGTCAGTAATGTTTGGGTGGCTTTGGGTAATGGAAGTAGGGTTTTAAAAGTCTGGCCTTAAGGCCAAAATAAAGCACTTAAGGGCATACTTATTTCGAAGCATCTAAACAGTCCCTACTCGGCCAAATCTAGGTAAAATCCTAGTGAACAGTAAATTTTTGAACAACTCTTACTCTAGTCTGTAAATCTCTCATTTCCTTTGAGTGATTTTGTCAGAAAATAAGAAAAATAAACCATTTTGGACTGCGGTATTTAGATGTTAGGGAAATAACTCAGTTTTGAGTCAACTGAATATTCATGCTATGCTATCTGCTTTTAATAGTTTCATCTGCTGATCCGCACATTTCTTTTTCTTTAATATTTTTAAACTAACTCATTGGGGGGAAAAACCCAACAACTACATTACTGCGGAATTTCTAGGTTTGAGGCCGTTTCCTGATTTTTATATTTTTCCCCTTCTTCCTTCAGGGACGTACTTTGCTCACGCTACACGCAGTTTTTGTTGCAGGAGGGCTGTTCTGAAGTGTGCGTTGGAAACAACGGGCAAAATCTTCAACATCTGTCGCTTCGTACAAGTTTATAATTTGGGCTGATGCTGATCGTTCTACTTGCTGCAACCAACCAGCAGTGGTGCCGGTGCTTTTTCTTTGTCCTGTTAAACCCAAGGAAGTGATAAAGACCAACGAGACCCACGCTTTATATGAAAATTTTCTTTGCCCTAGGGTTTCACTCCCTTTCTGCTTTATATAATGTTGACTTTGCAAGAGCGGTTATCCCGCAGGCATCTTGCAGCCGAGGAGGCAGGCAGCCACCAGGGATACTGCCTCGCTGCTCTGTGACCAGCTCCAGCACTACTGGTATCCGTACACCAGCAAGGGCTTTGTTGTTTTTCACACAGAATTATAGAAATCTCGTTTGCATTACACTTAATTAAATGCATATACTCAGAACCAAATAATGGGAGGTTATAATGTATTTTGGCTAACGTACTTTCTCAGGAGAGTATTCTGTTCGGGCAAAGGACGCTTTGGACTGCATTCCATTTCTTTTGCCTGCTTAATTACCTCTGCGGTTCTACCTTTTCTTTACCTTGCAAAAGAGAAAAATAATCACAAATATTTGAATAGCAAGAAGCCCTGTATTTTCTGCTGAAAAGAAACTGTTTTAAAATACTGTAAATCTGTAATTTTTTTTAAGATGATATATGCAGACAACCGCAGCCAAGATGTATTATTTATGAAGTTTCATCAAAGACTGTAGCAATTCACAGAAGAAATCATAAGTGTGTAGGAAACCTAAAGCTGCCAGAGTTTATGTTGGCTAAATCCTGTATCTTTCAGACTGTATTTCTGACTGTTCGAGCTCCTTTACCTCCCATTTACTCCAGGTGAGAGCTTAGCAGTCTTTCAGAGTCCTAGGACAGGCAACAAATCTGACCCTGGAGGGTGTAAAAAATAGAGCACTAGGAAGCAGATCAACTTATGAATGATTCATGGAGAAAGTGAGCTTGAAGGAAGTGAAGATGATGTCTAGGGAAATACGATGCAAAACATGAGAGCCTCCTGGCTACCATGGGAAATACTGAGAAATGGAAGTACAAATCGTAACAGCGAAGAAAAGGAATAAAGGGAACAGCAGTGAAAAACTAGTGGAGAAAGAGTAAAAATAAAGTAAAAAACAGTTCAAAATGAAGGCATTAAAAAAACGTACAGACGTAGGTGGAACTTTGAAGCATATAAAGAGTGGATAGGATATACAATCTAATGTCTATAAAGTCAAAAAGGCAAATAAAGCTGTGGAGATACCTCAAGTCTCATTTATAAGTGACAAATGTATGCAGTGTTTTTGAAAAGCATAGTCTTTTGTGGTTAAGAAAAGAATACAGAGCATCAGTTATCATTGCTACCTACGTACCGTTCTTCGTTTAGAAGAAAAAGAAGAAAGACATAATTTTAATCAAATTACTAGTGAAAAAAGTGTAATTACCACTGATGAATGAAACAGGTGATGTAGGGGATCCATGTGAGCACAGAGCAGCTGCTGAGGTTTTATTCATAATTGAGCAAATCCATTGTCATTTATCTTGGATATGCGTGTTGCATGCAGGAATGAGGGAAGGCCAGGGCAGATGGAAGTAATTGAAGGATCAATCTTGTTGCCATTTAAATCATTAGAGAATTTCCAGCTTGAATAAAGGTCCCATCTTTTATGAGAGAGGAAGGAAAACTAGAGATCCACGTCTAGCATATTTATAACTTAAAACATCCTTTTCTTCCTTCCTTCATAATGGAGTGAGAGCTGAAAACTGTTATGCAGCAACGGCCTTGTATTTAAAGGGAAGTAGCTGTGGATTATTCTCTCTCAAAGATTGTAGGTGGAACAGATTTTTCTAAAAATGGGAAGAAGCCTGAGATAAGTGACTAATATGGGGTAAAAGTGAAAGGAAAAAAAAAATTAATCCAATGGGCTTTTTGCTTTTCAAGCTGTATTAAATGGTAATGGTGCTGTTCTATAATTACCAATTCTCAAGTTCTCTTCCTGGATTCCATAGTTTCGGTAGACTTGTTGCTCTTCACTTGGTGTCTACAGGTGTAATTACTTCTCAGATGGTTCGCACCTGCTTCGCTGTGCTAAGTCATGATTCAGTAGCTGTCATGAGCTCTGTTTATCTTTGAGAACTGAAGTTATCCCTTTCCAGATTTTTAAGAAGTAAGGACCACACTAGAGACAAAGGTGTGATGATGGGAGAAAACCAGCCTTTTAAGAAAGAAATTTTAAAAAAATATCTATGTGTGCACTTAGGGCATGCCTTGGTATGAAGCAGCTTTAAAAGATCGAATGGTGCACATTTTCCGAATAAAAGTTTTAAATCTCGAGCAGGCTCACAGCTGGTTCTAATGAGCTGGTCTTTGAGATACACTGTGACTTGAACAAAGCAGTTTAACTCCTAAGACACTAACATTTTGAGATGAATTTCATGCTAAAACACTTCCAGAACATTTTTGCTTGCATATCTTTATTTGTACTTCTAGTCTCCAAAAAAGGGAGATTTTTCAGGACCTTGCACTTTCCTTTATATACATTACAGTACAGTATCAGAAAAGCATACCTCAGGAGTATTTTTGCACATTGACTGATGCTTCTTTCTCCAGCACTTTTCAAACTCTACAAACATTTGATTTTGAGCAAATAGTAATAAGAAAAGGATAGGTTTGCTATGAAAATTGAATATTTGACGTGATTTAATATAGTACCCTACTAAAAGTACTCCTCTGTCTCAGGGATGGCACTTTCAAACTAAGAACAAAATCCAAGACTGAGTTTTGAAGATGAGCGTGACTGATAATTACAAAAGGGAAAAAGAGAGCAGTTTCTCAGTGCATCTAAAAAATGGCACCCTTTCAGAATTACTTATTTCAGTTTATGCTAAACATTGCAGTATTGAATACTTTGACACCCAGAAACGTTACTGTAATTAGCAAAATTAAGCAATGCATTTAGTAAATTAACCTTTGTCAGGATATGTAGATGTAGATAAGTATACATACAAATATCTGTACGTCTGTTCTCTAAATCTGTCTCTATGTGTCGTGGAGTTTGTGTCTAAATTCCCAAAGAAGTATGTATAAACACAGAAGTTGGTGATAAACCAAACAGCAGAGGATTTAATTCTGCACAGACTTCTACCTCATGTAGTTACTAGCATGTAATAGCTGTAAAAGCAGAGTAAAACAGACCTCAGCAGATCACAGACCTTTTTTTGGTCCCTTCATGTAGGTGTAAATTACAATAAAGAGTTCAAAAAGAGTGAACTGCTACACTCTGTCAGCTTCTACAAAAGAAATGCTGGTAGTAAAAGTATCATCAAATGGTTTATGGCTTTGTAGCAGAGCAAATATTTATTAAATTGTATTGTTTATAGTATTATCTATTGCGAACATAGCAAGAATTCACTTATAACCTTTTTATGATGTGGTTTGAAATTACAGCATTCTAGCGTACACCATTTCAAAACTATGTTCTTTGTGTCACCTACGCTTTGAGAGACATCTTATTTGTTTTATCTTAGGTCTGCCTTACGGATGGGAAGAAGCTTATACAGCAGATGGAATCAAATACTTTATCAAGTGAGTAGTTTTGGGGGAAATGGATCAGAGTTGAAATAAAAGCACGTCAAACTAAACACATTTTTAAACCTAGAATTAATGGAAAAATGGGTAAAATAATAATAAGCTGTCATGTGTTTTATATACTCCTTTCTTACTGTTATTCTAGTTTTTGTAACTTCACGGTTGAGAGGGTCCTAGAGGGCTTAGTCAGAAACCCAGCTGAAATTCAGGGACAACTGTGTCTCTCCGTCCTTCAGATGACTTTGAAAACCCTAGTCTACAATGCTGAGAACTTCCCCAGTTCCGTGTTTGACCCTATAATGGACCCAGGAGATAAGGAAAAACCACTCATCCCCTAAATAGTTTACAAGTATAAATGTCTATTTTTAAAAGTGCCCTTATATTTTGGGGAAGTGGAAGAATTCTTAGAATTGTTTTAGATTTTTAGAAGGTGATGCCCTGGTTTTACCTAAATCTAAAGTTACTGATGGCTTTTCTTGACATCATATCCTGCTCCCTTGTGTGGGAAAAGATTTTATTTAATTTTCAATTGTATTCTCTGATGCTGGAGGAAAAATGCATGAAAAAGAAGTAGCTCGTGTTGTATGTCCCAGAAGCTTCAGGAAGTGAATTGGACAGTGTGCTGTTGTTTTTTCCAGAATATAGTGAAAAGGTAATTCATATAATAGGGGGTTTTGTTACTCCTCTAAAAGATTGAAACAATTGGTGAAAAATACAATTCATCTCCATTCCATATATATCATGAATCATTGTTTCATTAATAGCAAGTTATTCTAGCTGATGAAATTTGCATGTTGTTTAGCTCTCACAAGTGCCAGGAAGACACTGTTTTGCAGGTGGACTTCCACAGTCTCCTAAAAGACAGGAAGGGCAGCAAATAAATCTTTGCAGTGAGATAGAATTACTTTTTATCCCAAACTCTTATAAAAGTCATGTAAATAACATTGCAGTTTATGTATTAGCTAGCCAAGAAAAGCAGGGACATTTTTTTTCTTTTTTTCAAACATGCAGCTCTCTTGTCCTTGGCTCACCCCGTGGTGCCTCGAGCTAGATGTATTAAAGCAGACATGTTTTCTTCTGCAGAGGTTTCCAAACTCACCGTATATGATACTGCATTCCAGCTCTAATCAAAGGGCAGCTTTTATTTTCAGACAGATGTAGGTTACTACATGGGATTTATACCAAAAAAAAATGGTAGGAAAATAACTTAGGAAATGAAAGTGAATTAAAAGCCAATTTCATAGCAATGGAAATAAATGCAGGAGCAACTATTAAAATAGAGCACTGTTCCCTTCGTCTCCATCTGTTGATACAGGGAGCCATTATACGACAGTTTGAAAGTTAAAGGTGGATGCTGGGTTCTGTTCTGGGTAAAACACTTGCAGGAGTCTAGGTTTATACCTGCATAATTGGAAACTGAGCTTGAAGATAATATTATCTAGCAATAATAGCAAATAAAATTTAGAAGCAGATTAGAAGAAATCTCACGTTTTTGAAACATTTCTCTCCTCTTTTTTTTTCTGGTTTTGTTACTGTGCTTGTCATGCAAGTTCTCATATTGGTGACTCATCAGAAAGTTAGATTTGCTGAGTATGTGCAAGAAGTTTCTTTCTAAGTTCCGCACTTGGATGCTGAACTATTGCAGATGTGACAATCGGGTGCATATTAGCAACAGCAGAATCTCAGCTAGTCTTTGTGGTGGAAGCCTAATTTGCAGAAAGCATCAGATGTTTTGCACGTTAGCCCAGCTTGCTGAAACTACAGATTTGAATTCAGTAGTTCACATGAAAAAACGCTTTCAGGAATTTTGGCATGTGTGATCTTTCATTGTTAATGCCTCATGAATGTTCTTCCCTCTTCTTAATGTGCTCCTAGCGTTACAAGTGATAGTGCCCCAGGTTTTCCATTGTTGTTACCTTCTGCAATCTGTCTTACAAAGTTCCGCATGTCAGTCTTTACATGGCAGGCAGGGAAAACCTGTCCATTTTAATTGCAGAGAAGGGTAGGAAATCACCCTGCATCACCACTGTCTAAAAACTTACATTCTTCTGAACGGAGCCACCACACCAAAGTGGTGTAAAGAGCTCTTAATGCAGTTCATTAGAATGGAATTAACTGAGTATTGCAATAAGACATCATGGTAATTAATATTCCCTTTAACTATTTCCTTATTTTGCTTTCATCACCGTTTCCAAATGCCTTTACAGAGCGTAAGCCAGGCTTTTTGCATGCTTGAGAATTCATACCTCTTACTACACTTTGCAATGTGTATGAAGTCAGCCTGAGAAAGTTAACTATTTAGAGCAAGGAGCAGGGGTTGCGCAAGTCCCTTGTTTCTAACATTGAATGGTAGAGATTTCAACATGAAAATTCTACTCAACATAGAAAATATCCTTTTCTAGGAGGAACTTAGCTTGAGGTGCATCTTATCAGCTGATCCTTTTCAGCAGGATTTAATCTAATTGTTTAAATGGGGATTAGCAGAATAGTCGATACTTTACAGCCCCGGTACTAATACTGTAACCTTGTTCTCCCTGGCTGTGAATTTCAATCCTTTCATTCTTTGGTGTTTAGAACAGCCAAGGCCGTGAGGGGCTTAAGAGTATTTCGCCATTAGCCCGCTTCCATGTATTCAAACTGATAGAAAAACATGTTATAATTCCCTAACTGTAGCCACAATTAAACTGATTCGATTGTCAGATTTCTTACTATGCAGTTAGGCTGTGAGGCTGCGTAGAAGCCGCAATGGCTCTGTTTAAACCCACTGCAGTTTTACAATATGCTAAGGACAATCAAATATTATTTTAATTAGTGATTGCCTTCAGTTCCAGTGTGCTTTATGGGGCCATAAAGTAGCTGAGTCCGTAAATCTATGTTATAAATCTAATGCAGTAAACACCCCAGAATGGAATCTTAATAGCACATAAGCTTGAGACAGCTTGCTGTGAAATTTCCATAAATATCTCTGAAGGGGGTGTAGTAATACGAAGTACATGAGAAATCAGAGTTTAAAAGAAGCAAACCAGCTGGCTTGTGTTACACACTAAAGTGAAACCCGCTTATGCGAATAACTGACATGAATAAAACATTTACATGGCTATATTCCTAAGGGACCGAACAGCGCTCTGTACCTACCAGGGAAAGCTGTATCTGGTCCATGAGTACTCACCTTTAGGCAGTTTTTTGAAATCACTTCTTTTACTCGGGAAATAATTTCAGTGTCTTGGTAAATTATTTTCAACCGACCAGGTTGCTAAGATCAGTCACAAAGTACTGGCAAGTGTGAGAAAACTACCTTTTAGGCTGCTGCTGTGTCATAAACTCTCATGATTCTGTGCTAGGCATTAAGGTCATGTGTATAGGTTTGCCATGAAATAGCAGGGTAAGCCTCTCTGAGTTACATCTCAGTATGCATTGGGGGGGAAAAAAGCAAGTTCAAGTGTCTTAACTAATATAATATAAATTGACAGTTTACCAAAAGGACAAAAATTATGCCAGTAGACTAAAAGGTAGGGATCAGCTTCATTGCTAGTGTAACTGTGCTTTCCTCCTGCTGGAGAGTAAAGGTTGAATTTGGCCCCAGACATGTTTTGAGATAAGCTGGTGTACTTTAAAGTAATGGAGAGGGCAAGCGTTATTTTATTTTGCATGTAGCAATACAATCAGTCATTCATACATAGCATTAATTAACGTGTAATAGAAACACATTACCAGTGCCTGTTTCCTCACCAATTTATATTTGGCGTGTCATGTGGCTATTTTTGCCCAGGCTTAGTTTAGGTGAATGAGTTTACTAAGGGTTGTAACCACTATTAGAACAAAATTTCACTTCTGATGTGTGCTCTGGCATTAAAAGTCCTTATGGAAGTCACAGCATTGCAGTGGTGCAAACAGGAAGTGTCTTCTGTCATTGAATGGATTTTGTGAATTAGTAACTTCTGGGCTTGATTTTTAAATAGGAGAAAGAGTCTATGCACAACTTTGCTCTCCCAGTGAAGTATCGTATATGCTAACTAATTAATGGCTATACCCTGCTGGTTTAGAATCACACAGGAACAGTATAAAAAAGCATAGCTGGGACAGTAATTTTTCCCAGAAAACCCATGATCGTTAAACTCTTCCATCCTCCCACTGAGTTCACCTTTAACATATGGCAGCTCTGTATCATGAGACTGGCACCTAAAATTAGGCAGGGCCTTGCTATTCTCCCTCCCACTCCCACCCACTCCTTGCATATGTATACAGTTTGTAAGGACCAGCTGTGAAGTTTGCCCCTGTAAACACTGTTTTTCTAGCTTTTTAATAGCACTAGGTTCCAACTAGTCCACATTAGCTGTTATTTTCCTCAAGAACATTTATCTTAAATTAAATTTTCCTGAAAGACAAGTAAAAGTTACCAGATATTTTAGTATTTGGGATCTTTTCCCTTAGATGTATTGTCATCTGTGATGTTTTCTGTCTTATACCAAAAGGGAAACAGTAATATTTGATTTAGGGTTATCTTTCAGTGGTTTGTCTAAAAATCAGAAGTTTCACATGGAAGCATTATGTGCTTCAGTGTGACAAAGAGCAATGAAAGTGCTTCTCAGTACAGCTGAGAAGAGAGTTTGATTCATGTTAAATAGCAGCCTGAAGTTAATACCTGTAAAATACAATTAATAAACCCCACACATTACGTGTTCTGGTAACAATTCGAGCTTCCACTTGGAAAGCCAACACATCATACTTACAGATTTTATAATATTCTATTTTGTTCGGTTTTGCTTGGGAAGGAGCAATCATTAATTTCACTGAAAGCTGGGCATTCACAGAAACTGTTTGTGATTTTATGACTGAACTAAGAATAGCAAAGCATGTGTGATAGATGAAGAACTTCTGTAGTATAAACATTGATGTTTTATAGCGCTAGAGCTAAAGGTATCATCATAAAAGGAAAATAAATCACAGTTGATTTTACTTAACCGCATGCTCAATTGAAAAATCAAAGCTGTTCCTTTGATAAGCGTACTGTGTGCGTTTCTGCTGCTTTACAAAGGAAGGACCCAAACCCCAACACGCTGAGGTGGGGTCACCTTCACCCCCTCTGTCCCAGTCCAGTATATACTGGTGTATTTCAGTATACTAGTTATCTGCAGGGTATCTAAATACTGGTTGGAGTGGCCCTTCCTAGAATAAATCAAGTTCAGTGAAGTTCAAATCATAACAGAGCTGATCTAGAAGTAAAATTCTGTATTTCCACTCACGTTTCAGTGAGTTGAGGGCAGCAAACCAAGAAAAGACGTGATCTGCCATACTGAACACGCCATTGAAATCCCCCCGGGCTGACTCCAGTACCAGCTCTGCTCCCAACTCCTGTATAGCAGTACACCAGTTAGTTCACCAAAATCACCAGCTATCAAAATTATCATTGTAAGCATCCCTGTCTTAATAACATTGATGTTTTGTGAGTAGGAATGGGTATTTTGAGGCACAGAGTGCGCTCTGTTTTCACTGAGTTCAAAGAAAGATATAATTACTTTTTGGACCTTTCCTATTTGCCTGTCACTCAAAAATGTTTCCTCTTACCTGTCATCCTTACGTCCTCCTATCTGAAAATAGAGAAAAGAATAGTTATATAGTCACAAGGAGTTGCAAATATTTAAATAAAACTGGTTCAGCACTAACCAAGTGCTAACTGTTATTACTAGTTTTAATTTATAATGATTTCTGCATCCATCAGCTTATCATCAGTTCAAACACTTCCAGAGGTAACCGTATGAACTTGGTTAATCCTGACATTTTTCTTTATGATTTTTGGATCACCAACTTGAGGCATCTCAGAGAACTTTTTATTTTCACGAGCTGTTGATGCCTGCCATCTGAAATACACGGTGCTTTGATGTGTCTCAAGTTGGTCACCAGGAATAAATATATCCAAAAGTAATAGTCCTCTTCAAAAATGTTGCCGCCTGGTTATTCTTTGTTCACAGTCACTGTTGAACAAAGAAAGACTTTCTATTGAAAGACACAGCAAATATTTAGTGGAAGACATTTTGCTAACTAAAAATTCAGGAAGGCTTACAGATAGCTGGGGTGAGATGAAAATTCAAAATGATTTCTCAGGTTTAGAAATGGTTTATTGCCAGGTATTGGGGTCACAGGGAATTCAGTTTCTCTGATTTTTCACTGAAATCATTTTGCATGACTATAAAGAAAATAACCTCAGATTTAAAACTAGGAAAGTTGGCACTGGATTTTATGATAACATGAGCTTGTAATACAAGAATGTTAAGACCTTAAGCTGCTTTTGGTTGGGCAATTTTTTTTTCCTGAGAGGTTGTTTGTTTTTTAATATCAAGAACCAAAATGGAGAAGCAGTCTTTCAGCTTCCACAGATACTGCACGCTCTGCACAGGTTCTGCCCTATCTATGATAAGGCAGCTGGTAAAATTTCTTTTGTGAGAAAATACGCGAAGCAGAGATTACTTTTTACTCTAAACCTACAAATCCCACGGCAATCAGTGGGCTGAATTTTGTTACATCTGCTGGGTAATTTTACTCTTAGACGGATGTGATCAAGGTCTAATTCTCACCCATCTAGTTACCTCTGTGAGGAGGACTGGGAATGTGGAAGCTTAGACTCTATTAAGTTTACCTTTGTTAGGGCAGGATTTGGCACTTGTGGAATAAGCCGTGCACGCTGCCCTACACCTGCAGTTGTCCTGAGACCTCCCAGGGTTTTGGGAGAGCCATCGGAAGCAGAACAATACACAGCAAGGGCTGTTTTAGTATGTGTTTCATCTGAAGCACTGGCCTAAGCCAGCACTTTGGCTTTAATTCATTTTAGGACACGCTCAGTTTAAATATAAGCCTTGAGCATGCTCCAGGCTGTGGTAGAAAAGAACTTATGTGATGTTGGCCTAAGCCTGAAACATCTGTCTTAGCGCAGTGTCGGGTCCATGATGATCATAGAATCACAGAACAGTTTGGGTTGGAAGGGACCTTAAAGAGCATCCAGTCCCACCCCCCTGCCCTGGGCAGGGACACTTCCCACCAGACCAGGTTGCTCCAAGCCCCGTCCAACCTGGCCTTGAACCTCCAGGGATGGGGCAGCCATAGCTTCTCTGGACAGCCTGTTCCAGTGTCTTACCATCCCGAGAGTGAAAAATTTCTTCCTGACATCTAATCTAAATCTCCCCCCTTCCAGTTTGAAGCCATCACCCCCCTGAGAGGACAGGGCTAATGTGAGAGAGCACCTGGTTGTGCGATTCCTCACACGACTGACACCGCTGGTCTTTGGGTTCTGATGCGTCTGTGGATAAACTGCACCAGATTTTTTATGATGCTCACTTACAGACACAGGATTATGAGTAACTGCGTATATTAAAACAGCAGTTTTAAAGTAATAGCAGTTGGCTAATACTGGGGTGAGACAGATTTCAGGTGGTGCTTTAAAACTGTGAAAAGTTTGCGTACCCTGTCACTCAAACCTGTGGGCTTACTCAGCCTTGGCTCAGATCCTACTGTTATTACTGTTTTCATTTTATATCTGGCCATTTGTTTATTGTTGACAGTTTTTAATGATATAGCACACTATTTGGCTATATGAATCTTCTTCCTAGCGATAACTGCTTTCTGAAATTGCTCATGGATTTGTCTTAGTAGACAAGTGTTTCATCAGTTTAATCAAGGAATAAATAGCGAGACTCTCTTCTGGGGTTTCACTTTATATCACTCAATCTTTAATTAATATGCAAGCAAAATCTGCAATCTCTGAGGGAAATACAAGAAACATGTCTGTCACCGTAGGACACAGTTCCATGAGGTAACAAGTGCTCTCAATCTTATTACAGCCAGTAAAAGTTAAGGTCACTGCCATCTTCCAGGACCTGCCCAGCATCTCCTGGGGTACTATTATATGCTGTATGTTCCTTTTGAAATGTGGCCTGGAAAGAGGGTCCAGTCTTAAACCAATTTTAAGAAAAAGGGGAAAGAAAAGAAAAATGTTTAATTTCAAATAATCTGATTTTTGGTAAATGCAATACACACCCCTTCCCAAACTGTCTGTAGGTTCCATGTCTGGAAACTGTCTTCCCTAGATGCCCTCAGGATTGATTGATTATACTTGCAGCAACTTCACTCAGTTGTTTTATTTTGTTCTAATTGCTTATCCACAAAAGTAAAATTCTCTAGTTACAGTTAAGAATAAGTTATTCCTTGCAGATCCTCCCAGCATTTGCTCTTCCAAATGGCAAAAGTTTTCAGTTGCTTGACTTGGAATCCCCTTACAGCATTTAACATCTGCTTCCTGGCCACTGGCATTTTCAAAGGAGATTCCAAACGTGACAGGTATTGGACTGGGTCTGCAAGCGTGTGCTAGCTCCGAGAGTGTATTGCGTGATAAACATTGGCGTTGAAACAAACAATTAATAACAAGGTTAAACTCATAAAGGACAACAGCAAAGCGTTAAAAGCACTGGGTATTGAAAGCTGAGAAATAGTTCTGCTCCCAAAAATCACTTAACCCTAAGTAAAATCGGGAATCATTCACAAAACGTGTCAGGTGCAGCACCAGTAGCCGCGCGTTACATTCAGGCTACTTGTGCAGATCGTAAAGCGATTTAGAAACGCCATCTGGTAGAGATTTGAGGGCCACAGAATTAGCACACTTTGGCATGTAGACCACCCCACGTACCAAATCTTGCTGCGTGGTATTTATCTAAACTCCACAACCATGGGGGAAGTCAGGCAGGGGGCTGGGCTATAACGTAAAGGTCTGCGATTATCGTCATTCCATGATCAAAACTTCTTAAATGCCACCAGGAGCGGCAGCTCCCTGGTCATCCCTTAGACACTCCGTTGCCACCTGCTGGCATGAGGAAGGGTAATTCCATCTCACCCTGCCAAGACATGATCTTCACAGGGCCTGGTGCGAGCTAGGACTGCTGCGGTTTTGTGCAGGATCCAGTTTTGAGGGTACGTGCCGTGTTTCCGAAGGGGTGTGAGGAACGTTGATGATGGCCCCGGAGGCTGGAATTGGCAAGTTGGAGAAGTGCGAGTAACATCGAGATGAAAGAGCCGGGTACCTTCTCCAAGGTGCAAGATTTAGGAGAGTGGATTTTAAATGGCAAAAGGTATCCTTGCAAAGCAAAAGGGCATTCCAAGCAGGAGGGGGACAGAAACAGAAAGCCCCGGCAACAAAAGACAAAGGCAGTAATTAAAGCAAATTTTGCAAAGCTGTGTGTACTCCAGCAAAGCACTACAGAGACAGAGTCTGTGCGAGAACAAGCGAGGAGGATGCTATAAACTGGAGATGAAGGATTATGTTTCAGGGTCTTTACTAAGTGGCATTGTTCTTTATTTTCCTGTTGCTCTGGCCCTCATTAGCCTCCAAACCACCACGGCATGGGGGCTGCATATTAGTGTGTGACAAAGGAACGCGTCGTCCCCCGCCGCGCTAGTCGTCAAGCAGATGGCATATACTCCTTCCACAGCGAGTTCAGAACTTCCCGTTGGGATACTCATCTAAGTCTAAAAACTAAAAGAGCACTATAAGATATATTTCTGGGTAGTATAGAGCGCGGCCCCTTCCGGCCCACCTCATCCGCATCTAGCAGCGCTGCGGGGTTTTTTAATGGTTATTTCAATAACTCTGGTGAAAAGTCCCCAAAGGTTAAAGCTTTCAGAGGGAGCGGTTTCCCGCGTCGCGACAGCGGCTTGGCAAAACTGTCCGAGCGTGCACCGGTCAGTAAAAGCTCCGTCAAGCGTCAGTACTCGTAGCTGAGCATTACTGCCTTTTAAAAGGCTAGTGAAGTTTAGGGACTCAAAGCGTAAGATGAGCAAGATTAAAAGTTTAGCAAAATTACTACTATGGGTTAAGTGGATTTACATACTGGGTATGTTCGTTTAGGGAGGAAAACAGCCACCTTGGGATCTGTGTTATTCCATAGGAGCAGAGTTCTGCTTTCACGTTCATCTCCTTCAATACTGTTCAGTTTGGTAGAGCGGCACAGGGTTCACATGAGGCCAGAATTTGTCTTTCCAAGTTCAGATACAACTAAATTCTATTTGGTCCCTAATGAATAATGGTCATTAGGAGAGCTTGGCTGATTAATTGTTTAAGGCTGCATCTTGTCTCCTGAACAGATCTCAAACAAATGGGTCTTGCACAAAATTGCTCCTTTTAAAGCTAAGTAACCCCGGTGCACTGGAAAAATTCAGCCATGTGTTACGGATGTGGTCCCATGTCAAAAGTGGAAAAGCGGAAAAAACCCAACAACTTCAAAGAATACCACATGGCCGCTTTGTAGCTCAGCGTCCTGCACGGTGACCTACAGCAGTTGTGTTGTCTGCAAGACTCTCCGTGATTCCCTGTTGGGGTCCAGAGTTTGGCCCTAGTTGGAAAATACAATTTAGGTGAAAAGCATGTCTTGATAATGCTCAAAATCTAACAGAAATGCAAACATTTTTTCTTTTGATTTTTTTTTCTTAAAAGACTGTCTTAAGTTCTCATTTTAAAATAGATCATTTTCCATGCAAATAAGTAAGACCCATTAGGAGGGTAATTATAATGGCATTTTAAATAATTCGCTACTGTATCTTTGCCAAAAAAAATCCCTGTGTTCTCATGTTTTATTTTTCCAAGCTCTAAAATTAAAAAGACAGAATAAAAAGTTAAAAAGACAGAATAAGCTACTGACATATTTCCAGATCAAACATTTTTGTTTTCTAACAATAAATTTGGCTACCCTCCGATAGCAACGACTGGTTTGAAAACCTAAAAATCTTTAAATATTGTTAATTGGTCTGAAAATGTGAAATGAATCTTTTGAACAAGAACATTACATTTAGAATTTGTAATGCTGGCTTTCCAAGTATTCCTTTAGTATTCAAAACTGTTCCATCAATTAAGCAAAACCTAGAGGTAGGTTTGAATTCCCTCTCACTTTTATTGCTGGCCCTAACTCACAAATCAGAGAGGATGTATTTCTAATACAAGAATGTTCTGCAAACCAGTAAATCTGGGATTATCTCTTTCGACTGATTATGTCAAAGCTCTTTAGCCACAGCACTTTTGGAGAGCTAAAAATAAATAGCAGGGGGGTTTATACATTTATTCTGTACCTAAATAGTCTGTGTATATTGTGTGTGTCTGTCTACAGTGTGAGACATGCTATCTGGACTTAATGTTTATTTATAAGAGTTCTTTTCCTAGTAAAGATTTTGGCAAAGGGTTTAAAAGAAACTGTCCTCCTCGAGGCATTCACAGGATAAAGGCTAGTGCAAGTTTAAAAGAGCCGAGTTCAAACCAGAAGTATTTACAGAAGGTTGACATTAGAGCAATATATATGGGCCAATATATTTTGAAAATGGATGAGAACTAGTTCTCTTTTTTCTTACCAGTCATGAAACAATATTATGCCATGGAATTTAGAAAATTGTAATCCCGATTTCAGTGCTATGGTTCTGCGGTATTAAAGGTCAGGAGAATTGTTGCATTTATTTGTATGAGAACGACAGTTCTTCCGGCAGCTAGCAGAAAGGTAGGCATGCTGTCGTTTGCCTCCTGGTCCAAAAGTAGGTAGGGGGGAAATATTCTGAAGAATAAACACTTAACAAAGAATTTTTTAATTGGTTACATCAAAGACCCATGAATGCTTTTCCACATAACTCTTCTACTCCTCTGCAGTTTCTCCCGTTGCCCAGGATTGATGCTGCATGCTCATGAGAAAATAGAGCTAAGGACTTAGGTGCGCAGCAGGTCAAGGCATGCTACGTGGGGAAGTCAAATGGGAAAAAAAAAATTAAAAAGTAATTTTGTTCTTATTTAAATTCAATAATGGATTGCTGAGAAACGGTTTGGTAAAAGCAGGCAGTATAAACACTAAAAATAATACTGCAGGCAATAAATCTTGCATTGGCAGACCTGGAATGGATGGAATCCAGTTATTTCAGTTCCCATGATTCCACTGGTATTGGAAGGAGTTCTGTGTCGTTGTGCAGATAAGTGAAATCACATGCTGGGACTTTAACTTAGAGTGATATCTTCCGTTTTAAGCCATAATGACTAATTTTTTTTTAATTGGAAAAAAAAAATTTTGATGGCATTTCCTGACAGTATAGAAAACATTGCAGAAAAATTCAGCAGATGTTTCCCGTATTTACAAATCTAAATATAGTCATAATATAAATATGGATATATATATATATGTCCCTGTGTGGTGGAATAATGTTCTTGATTAGACAGATTTCCTCTTACAATGGCATTTTATTCACAAATCTCTCATAAAACATTTTATAAGGACTCTTCATATTCTTTATTTTGGCTACCATCTGACTTTCTAAAGGTAAACATTGGAAACTTTTGGAAAGTTGTTCTCATTCCTAGTCAAAATGGTACGTTCACCTTCTTAGAATGAAACGATTGCTGTATTTGAGAGTGGTCAGTATCTGCTGCGTTGTATTTTCTGTAGCTCCATGTTGTTCAGTTACGCTTTTGTTTTAACTTCTTTCAAACTGATCTCTATAGCTCCGGTAGGTGCTGCATATTTTTGCAATGCACTCATGAAGGAATGGAGCCCGTGCAGTGCTGCTCTGACCAAAAAAAGCATTTATGCATTGCTTTACATGTAACTGGAGCTTTTGGGTTTGTTGGGGTTTTTTTAAGGAAACGAACTGAGGATATGGCCTTTATCTTGCACATTTTGTTTTTCTGGCTCGTTCCTTACTCGGGTGATGTTTCGACTGAAGTAGTGGCTAAATTCACAGGTTACCAGTTCAGAGATAGGTTAATCTAGTTAATGTAGCTGAAGATGTGATTCACGTTTGCATCATGTTTACCTCTCGGTGAACAGTATTGTTGTCATCACATCCAACTTATTCTGAGCTCAGTATACTCAGATGAAAGGCGTGGATATAAGGTAAGATCATCCACAGCACAACAGCGTTGACTGGAATAGCGATCCCCGTGCCCATAACTCAGTGCAGTGGAGCACTGATTCGTGTTCCCACTTCACCCTATCAGTTCCCATACGGATGTTCAAGAGAGCATTCTTGAAGACAGACAAGACAAAATCTGGTTTGACTTGCAAAGGTAATTCTAGAGTAGTTCCATCATGGCACTTCCTGCTTAATTAAACCAATGTACCTGAAAGGTGAGTTTGGGCATGAGCTTTGGGTACGCTGTATGTTAGAAGTTGTGAGAAGAGCCGTTTCTCTTTTATGGTGTATATTATATGTACAATATTTTTCAGCTAGTTCTTGCAATGAACTTATATTACAAAATTCATCTTTGCACTGACTTGACTGTAAAAACTGTGAATTTATTAGCGAGATTTTTTTTTTTAAGTGAAAAGAAGCTATTTCCTTTACCGAGAACACATTTTTCCAGAAGGGAGAAGAGGCTGTGTCTTGCCCACACACAGTATGGCTAGCCTGCGTACCGCCAATCGTAAGGTGTGCAGTGTTCTCACCCGCAAACAGTCAGCCGATTCCATTTATCTGTCCTTACCGAGCCTCGATCAGGTTCTTCCCATTCATATAGAACCTTACCAAAAACTATAAAGCAGCTTAGACTGCAAGTCAAATGTAGGGGTTAAGCCTTAAAAAGTAGTACTGACTCCCTTTTATTATACGTTTAAAGGGTGTGGAAGCGTGTCCAGAATTTGGTCTAGAGGCTGGGTGAAGAACATCCTTTTTTGGGTTTATTTGTCAACCTTTTTCTGCAAGAAGAGGAATGGCTTAATGATGCTAGAATATTAGTTGATGTTCCAACAAAGTGAGCATATTTCTGGGATGTAATTCCACGTTTGGTCAGCTTCCTCTTGACACTGCCTCACGCTTTAGCTGGTACGATGGCAACGTTAATACCTTGCTAGTTTGTTGGAGTTTTGTAAGGCTTTGCTGGACTGGACTGTACACTGTTGCTGGGTTAATGGTCTACAGCTCTGTTAACAGGAAATGTCACCTGTCTGTATCAGCAGTCTCTTCCAAAAGCATTATCTGTAATGTACTGGGAAATGAGACCTTCAGTCCAGGTTCTGGCACCCCATTTTGTTTGTAAAATCTCACACTTGGCAAGAAAAAGAGTATTCTGTATTTGAAAGTGTTGCAGTAATCATTACAACTCCAGACCCCATCTGTTATTTCTTGTTTTGAGATCGGTAAACCTCTTTTGGGTTGCTGATAGTATTTCTTGTTTCTTTTTAGCCATGTGACACAGACGACCTCCTGGATCCATCCTGTAACCAGCGCCCTAAGCTTGCTGGGCTCCGAGGACGATGACGATGGAACAAGAGAGCTTCCCGGGTCCAAGAGCTGAGGACGTCTGTTGGCAGAAAGTAGTTTGTCTAGTTTCCATACGTTAGTGAGGAGATCCGCACTTTTTAATCTACGTACTTTCTAGTCTAATGTGATAGTACTGATGACGTTTCTCCCTTTCAAGTCAGAGGAAGTTCTGCTGGTCTTCTAGGTGGGTTTATTGATGCTACAAAAGATGCAGGCGTTGCAGAAGTCTCTCTTCAGTCCTTAATCTGTCCCAGTTCGGTGTGAAGGGATCAGTTGTGTCTTAGGGCCCAATCCAGTCTTTTCATGATTTCTCTACTGGTGTAACTCCACTGACCTGAAGTGAAATTTTCACAGCTTCAACCAGCAGGAGAGTTAAGAGTGGGCTGTTGGCTGTAATTTCACATGGTAAATTCCGGGTAATGTTGACTGAAAGCTGCAAGGGGGGCTTTTCCCTTCTTTTAACCAATGCTAGTGAGCATAATGTAGATACCTTTTCTTTAACTATGGAAAACTTTTATTTTTTTATGGAGGAAGTTTGCAAATAAGTTTTGCTAATACAAATTTAGCAATTTATTACAAGTATTGGAGCCCTGATGACTTATTAAAACAAATTCTTATTAAGATTGGTGGTTGGGCTTTAGAAAAAGAAGTCTTTGATAAGTTGTCAAGTAAAAAGACAGAGTTTTGGTAGAGGACATCATACTCTGCCAACAATATGAGGCAAGAATGAAAATTATTCTACTTTTGTACTCTGCTAAACTGATACATACATGCATCAAATACTTCAGTGGAAGCTGTGAAGTTTCAAGTACAATGAAACCTGTGAAACCACCTCCAGGATCAGCAGAAATCAGTCACCTCCTCAAAGTTGGTCTTTAAGTAGAACAAAATAATTTTTTACACTTTGGTGATGATTTGAAGAGGATCTAGAAAATGACAGGGGGGTGCTGGTGCACTCTAATGAACGGGTTTCACTGTACCTCAATAGCGCAGAATATTTTAAATCTCATTTGCAGCACAATGTATGATGGCAGCTTTGTCAAATGTATGATTCTTTGCTACAGTTTTCTGGAGGCTCTTTATATATGTGTGTGTGTGTGTGTATGTGTATGATATATATGAGGTGTTGACTAATGAAGGAAAGAAAGACCTGAAACTTTGCAGAAGCACTGATGAATAGGCCAAAGGAAAACCCTGTCTCTGACCTTCAGTCTGGGAAGGAGAACGGGAATGTAAAACAGTGAACAGTGTGAGGAACACACAGGCTGCAACCTGCTTTTTTCTGCGCTGCGCGCTTAAGGACCTCAGAACCTCCCTGGAAAGGTTCAGACCCACTTCCACGCTGCAGCTCACCTCTGCTGACCAACACAAAGGAATGAGGCTGTGCAATCACGTTTTTTGGAGGTCTCCCTGCAGCAGGTGTGGCACGGGATTTAAAAATCCTGGCACCCTGAGGAACGGATACGAAGACCAGACTTATTTGCAGTTCTGGTGCCTGTGCCACACTCTCTGTCCTTAGCATTACAGAGCTGTGCCAAGTCAGGCACACTGACTTGCTGTTGATCTTTTTGAATCAAAAATAACATGTATTTTTTTAAAAGCCAAGTCGAGTCTCTCTGAGTAGCTTTGCAGCAATCTACTGCATTTGGCCTGCGAGCGGTAGAGCACATCACCAAATGCTCTTCCTGGAGGAACAAAGTGAAGCTCACAAAAGAGTTTTTTGCAGGCTTTGCTGACCGTAGATGTCAGGATATATTGAATAACCAAATAGGAAAATTTGTTTTGTACTTTTAACTAGGTCAGAACCAAATTACCCATGAAACTACACAGGTGGTGTGGATTAGGAAAAAGAGCTTGCTCAGCAGACCCACAGTAACTTGCATAGTAACTTGCATTTCTAAGAAAACTTCTCGTAGCAATAACATAAATGCTTTATCCACATTTTGCTCCAGTGGCTCCTGCGTGCTTCACAGCCTCCTTTATGTTCCCAGAGAACACAGTCTGAGGGGACAGAGCGTGTGCTTCAGTTTCAGGGTTGGACACTCTAGAAGAAGTTTTATTTAAATCCCTCCTCTGAAAAAGGCACAAGACTCGTGACTCGTAGATGATACATAAGGTTCCCAATACCCTGTGATGTTTGCTGTAGCCGTTCCAGTCAGCTGGATGCTTCATGACAAGTGCTTCCAGGTCGTGCTTCCACGGTACCCAGCTTGCATACAGATTCCAGTTTCGCAAGTCTGTTGAAGAGAGCTTTGAATCTCCACTTGTCCCTCGCCGTCTTGATCGGTGCTGCTGGTGGCTTTGTGACAGCTAGCTGGGCGTTTCAAATCGGAGGCGCTATTTGGGGACAGAGGCGGTGGGTCAGGCTGGCCTCATGAGCAGAGACTTTGAGAGCGATTTAAAGCTGTCTCATGCAAGGCCAGCGGGAGGGGGACAGCTCTGCCCTCCCTGGGGAGCCGGGCACGTCCCTGGGTCCCAGCGTGCCGAGCCCACCCCAGCCTGCTGTGCACGAGAGGGGCAGAAACCCAGAGGAGATGCTGGCCTTCTGCCTGCTCTGCTTCACCGTCTCCACCCCCAGAGGAGAACGTTTCAGAAACTTGGAGACTGTTTCTCCCTCTCTCCTATAAATTTGCCTAGAAATTAAAGCCGTTAGAAATAGATCTCTGCACCTATCTAGCTTCTCCTCCAGTAAGCATTACCTCTTCAGATAATCTGCTAGTTTAAATTCTCCGCTACTGAGACTACATTTTCATACCTACAATCTCCAAATGTTCTAATCTATTTTTGTACGCTGGCATACTTGTTTCCTAGGTTATTTCTCTCTGTCTCCCCTTGTCTCTTCCCTTCTGTGAAATAGTTTCTGGAATTATATTGATTAAGCTGAACTGTGTATATTGAGAAAATGGTTCTAGGATAACTTAAAAAGAATTTGTAAGGAGCGGTTGTCAAAATATACAACACTGTAAACAACTTCTTATTTTTATTCCAGAATAAAGAAAATTAAGTGGAAAAGAAATGAAAGTGCACGTTATATCCTTTAAAATAGCGAAACTACAGCTTTATAAGGGCATGGCCGTGGGGCTATAAACGGTTCCTGTACTTCTATTTATTTTCCCTGTAAACGTGACATTGTGAAAAATACTGTTCTGGTACACACTGGTGTTAATCGTTACCTGAATGCTTGCCCCACACTGCCCTTCAAATACTGCAAATATTCCAGTAAATTTAAAATGGCACATTCTCCCATCAAAGCAAATAGCTTAACACAAATACCTACGCAGGCGTATTAGATACTCAGCTTTGCAGGTGCTAAATAACTTCCTTGTAACACTACTCAGTGTCTCAATAAATTAGATGATCCTTTCGTCAGCCCCACCAGATAAATGTAGGCGCAGATACATGTGGGAGCTGGGCATTCCATAAACCTCACGTAAACACTCGGAGCGGTCAGGCGGATGTGCTGGCGGCTGCACTGCAGTTTTCTACAGTAGTGTCTACAGAAAAGATACTGTTGTTATGTCAGTAAATACATGAAGCCTCTGTAGATTTTTATGATCAATCAGGGGGAGAAAATCCCACAGTTCCTACCTGCACGCAGCCAGGGAATGCGAAGCGAGGACCATCTTGGACACAACCTTACAGCACTAAATGGGCTCTGACACCCATTTCACCTGGAGCCTTAAGGCCTCAATGGGTTTGCAGTGGTGCCAGGCTCTGCACAGAGAATTCCACTGTGGATTCTCTGGTAGCATTATTCTCAAAGGATGATCCTACTCAGACTTCAGCTACAAAGCCCGCTTCCTAGACAAGTTTAATGCCCTCCCCTTTAAAACGCTAGCTGATGCAGACTGCCGTTCCTCTCAGTGCTCAAAAATGTTTGTGGTGGTGGAAATCTCTTGTGTACTTCAGAGTGCAGATTTCAGTGATACAAAGCACTTACTTCTTATGTAATTAAACAGTACAAATCACTTCTCCACCTACTCGAGCTATGCAAGTTCCTGAATTGGCTCTTGGTTACTTTCTAGAGCTGTTGTGGGCTTGTAAAGGGGCAAAGCCCCAACAGCCAACAAGGGAGAGAGAGAGAACAAATCTCACTTTTCCTACTCTAACATAGCATTTTTCAGAATTGCCAAAACCCCAATTTTTAAAGGAAGCTAAAAAAGCAAACTAAGCTTGCTACAATTCCTGTGCAGGTCTCTGCGGAGCCTCACCTACTTTACTTATATTGTAGTTTAGTAGTTGGTTGTAGTTTAAGGAACAGAAGCTAGTAGTGTCCCAACTAGAAACCAGTTGGAGGCTTCAGCCTCTACTGTAAATTAAGGAATAAGAAATTACTTAATATAATGAGAAAAACAATAAAATTGGGATAATCCCTGTAACTTATCCTTTTAATTTTCTGGTTTACTTCAGGATGTATTTGCTTTGCAGACACGATCTGTTGGGTGCCCCTCAGCCCAGGCGGAGCTGCAGTTCCCTGGAGCACCCGGTGCCGGGGGGGGACGGGTGCTGCCGGCCGCGGTTTGCTGCGGGAGATAAACCCGACAAGCGGGAGCGCTGAGGGGCAGGTTGGCTCGAGTCAAGCGTTTCTCACAGGCTGATCTATCCCACGTAACCTTCACCAGGTATTTAAATACATCTCGTGTCGGGCTGCTTTGTGAGCCTGAAACAAATGATTTGGGTGATTTCTTGAAGCCTGACAGACAGGGTGTCCGTTGGCATTGAGTTAAGGCAAGGAAATCCTTTAAGAAAAACGGTTGTGGTTGTGGAACAGGCCAGGCTGTGCAGGACTGACTGCTGGGAAAGGCTCTCCTGAAGCTCAGCAAATGCTGTTATGACTTGGCCGGTGAAATCTTGACTTTTCTGGGATCTGAGGGGATACTCAACACTCAACTCTGACTCATCTGAGTCAGAAACCTTAATGCTTATTCCAAACCAAGCACTGAAATTCAGCAGCCTTTTTGCCAATACTGCTCTGAGTGACTTCGGTGCGGCTCTCGCCTAAGTCAGCAGCAAAACTTCAAGGCGGCTCAGGAGCCTTTGTTCACTTCTGCGCTCCTGGTCCTCACGTGTCGGCCATGCTGCCCCGCTCCCAGGAGCATCAGCTCCAGCTCCAGCTGCCGCAAAGGACACGGACGCAGCGGGTCGGGGGAGACTCCTGGCCACGCAGGCTCTGGGGCCAGCTCTGCAAAGATGTTTAGCAGCTTAGAGATGTTGATGGAGTTAATGGGAATTAGGCACCTAACCTACTTAGATGCTGCTATAAATGCTGCTAGGCATGTTTAGGTACCTAAATACCTTAGTAAGTCTTTCCCCTTACTGCTTGCAATGATAGCGTACCAAAAATCACATACTAATGAATAAAGCCTAACCTTTGCCCTCTGTAACCAGCTTTGCCTTTCCCTGGGGATTGTTTTCATGTATTACTAAAAATACCAGCCCTCTCACAGGTTGTACCATCCAGATTCTGTTCATGTTTTTGCTGGCTTGATCATTTATTGCTTATTCTAGATTTTTTTTTCCCCAGACAGTGGCTGATGTTGCCATGGATTTAATAGGCTGGGATTCTATAACACTCTTTTAAGACAGTTATTGCGTTACAAGATAATGGTATTGAATTTTTTTTCCCACAAAGAGGCAATGAGTTTTGTATCATTCGTCATTAAGTCATGTCCCTGAAGCCATAAGGCCATGTCTATCTCATGTATATGCTAAGGAGCTCCACTTACAACTTCCAGGATTAGCTAAACTACGCTATGTAGAGGGTTAACTACTGTCAAAGGATATTTTCTTGCATCAGAGCTTACATATCTTCTAGGTTCAGCTATTCTCAGCATAACAGAAAGGACAATCATCTGTTTGGTAGTTACAATGGCCCTCAGGACTCACAGAATTTAGTCCAGCATCTTTTCCAAAACACACATAAGCCACATTATTCCTTCCAGTCATGAAGGATATTGATGAATAGAGATACTGAACTGCAACTATATGATGCCTTATTATTCACCGGGGGCACCAAACGAGGGAGTTTGCTGGAATGATCACTCGTCTTGACGAGGAAGAATCCAGTTTCTCCAGACAGTCATTATGGGGAATGTCGGTTTGACTGCTAGACTTCTTGGCAAAAAGCAAACCATGAAAAATCGGTAGTTTTGCCACTGCTTTGGCTAAGTCATGATTTCACCCTGACCCCCAAAACCCACACACTGATCAGAAATGTCTTAATCTCTTTTTATGTATCCTGATCTTTAGCTGTTAAGCAGTGAATAATTGGCCCAGTTATCATTATAATCAAGAACAAGCCTTGCTCTTGTACATGAAGAGAACTCATTAAAACATACCATTAAAATGGAAAAAGAAATAAAATTATGTTTGTGGCCTAAAAGAAAAATATAACAATGATAGCACTGATATGGGAATGAGCAAGGATCTCAGGACAGGCGAAGCATTGGGGTTCCTTCTGATGTTTCATTCCAAAGCCTGCCAGTGCATCACTGTTCTTTTCCAACCCCCATGGCCTGAGAAAACCAGGAGCACTGAGCTCTCCAGGGATGGCAGCAGGCTGAACTGCAGTTTTTAATCTCTAGTCCGTGCCACTGGGGACCCTAACGTTAGGTACCGTAATTAGTCACCGTGGGGTTACACGTTCCAAGTCGAAGGCGACTGTACATAATTGATGTCATGGCATGAGCAGGAGCAGAGAAGCCCATTAAGAAAGCTGCCTGTCACTCTCAGATCATAATAGTTCCTCAAATTAAATACAAAACTGTTGTAAATAATAAAGATACAGAGGAACAGGAAATAGGACACCAACAGTGCTAAAGTATGATTGTCTTGTTTATTTGGCTTTTTGAAAGATGCAACCAGAAGGAATCATTTTGTTATTGAAGGAAAATGTGTAAATGCAATTAATCTTGTCTTATTCGTTTCTCCGTCTGCTCATCTTTGGGAATGTGGGCTAGTCCCTCGAGCCCACACTCTCTATGTATGTGCTTAACCCGTTCTGATTTTCGGTGCTGAAATAGGGTGGTAATACAGGCTCTGGTGTTCCAATAACCACTTAGAGTCCTGCAGCGGATGATATAAAAATCAGTAGTCAAATCAATAGTAAATGCACACTAACAGGAAAGTCCTGTGGCTGGCTAAAGATAATGGAAAAGTCTGGTTTGCTGCTGTGCTCAGAGGTTGGTTGGTACAAAACTCTGGGGCCTGTTTCAGTCCGGGTTAATTATCGTTGCTCATTCTGACCGTTAGGTACGCACAAATTAACCTGCTTACTTTACAAGTGAATACAGTTTCAGGAAAGCGAAGGAAAAGGCCTTAGTAACTTCACTACACTCATTAAAAGATCGGTTCCTTCTTAGAATAAAACTCGTTGGCCATCAGGAATGCAGTTTTGCTGTGGCACAAGCGGGTGCTGCAAGAGGAGCCCTCCAGGCAGGGACTGCTCTCGCCCCGGCAGGGGAGCGGCACAGCAGGGCAATTAGCAATTGGGTTTCTGGTGTGGCTGAGAGAAATTGCTGCTCTAAGGAGAACTATCTCATTTCCCTTTTTGCTGCAGGCAGGTGGGAAAGGCGAGCCACGGGACGCTGTGCAGCTGGGGGTGAAGGCAGCGGCACGCCATCCACTGCATCGCGGCCGCCGGAGCTGGTTCCCGAGAAAGGTTTATCACCCGGGAAGCGCTTCCTTGCTCGAACCACTTTTAGCTTATTGTAGTGGAAAGTCCTCGATCAAAAAAAAAATTAAAAAATGGTTGCTCTGTAAAGGTACTGACCAGCCTAGCTCTGGGCAGGCAGCTCAAATGAAAGAGACGTCCATGTGTCTGTAACTCCTCGTTAAATGGGAAGGCACAGCACGGCCTCCCATCCCTTCCAGCACTAACTGCAGTTCGTGGTTGTTCACGGCACTGCTGCCATCCCACCAGCCATCCGCAGCTTTCCCCTTGCCCTCCCCGCTCCCGGTGACCCCCCCAAGGTGAAGTCCTGCTCAGCTGCTTTCTCCTGCGCCTCCAGGGGACGGAACGGGGCTCTGAGGACTCCCAAGCAGGTGAATGGAGTCTGCAGTAATCCCAAATACCTGAGATAAGACGCAGGGCTCTGCCATGGAGGCGGAAGGTTTTGAGAGCAGGGAAGGACAGGGAGTCAGCCGGACGTTCGTGCCTTGTGTCATGTGTCCCCGCCGGGGCTGGAGCCTAATTGGATTTCACAAATGCGACTTCTGTGTCTCTTGATCACAAAACCAAATTAAACCTCAAGGAGTTTTGAACAAATCCCTACCTGAAAGTTTGCCTCCCAAAGAAAAGGACGCTAGAGGGTCTCGTTCCAGCTTCTCCTCTGCCCCAGAAGGGGAGTAAAACAAAAACTTCAAACCAAAAGCAAACTCCGTTGCTTTAAAACAAATAAGAGAAGCAAAGCACAACCGGCAGATCCACTGAATTCCTGGGTGCACTGAATAAAATCAGTCATGTGATAATGATGGGATTTTCTAGAACACCTTTTAGGCATGCAATTTCTGTATTAAATCTATTCAGACGTCTCTAGAACATCTGTTTCTTCTATAAAATGGGAATAACAGCCGCTTTTTACAGTGCATTGTCAGCTACAGATAAAAGCCCGGTAATTGCTAGTAGTGACTACTGCCTAACAAGAGATTTTTTTTCTTGAACGTTAACCTGTCAAGATTTTTAAGACTATTGCATATCTACATGCAGATTCTGGATATTATGATTTCCTGCAGCAGAATTTTGCTCGGCTGGAGCCCCGTGTGAAGCAACCCGCGTCTCCCTGGCCCTTGCGGTTTGGGCACTGTGTGAAGGTGCTGGTACCTATTTGATCTATTCTGTCACCTCCGCCGTGACAGCCTTGTTCACACCGTTTTGGGAGGTGGGGTACGCATTCAAATTATGGTTAACAGTGGGATTCAGAGAGATTCAAGCCCCTCTTGAAGCCAGCTCACAAGCGGGCTGGTGTCCGGAGGGGAGGCAGGAGAGGGAACAGAGCTCTCTCTCTCCGAGACTGCCTGTTCCCTCCGCTCTGCTGCTAATGTGACCTAAAATCAGTCGGAGCCGCTTTAGGATGCTGGTGCAACGGCTGCTCTGCCTCCCTTCGCAGAGACACTCAAACACCTGCTAAAATACTGGATAGCCCAGAAAGAGAGGAGCCAATTACAGCTAATGCCCGGGAAGCTCCGCAGCTCTACAGCAACGCGGGTCCTCGTTGCTTTTCATCTAGCTCCCGCTTTTCCCTATGTTTATTCATGAGTCAGGGTGCAGAGAAGATGAAAAGGCTGCTGGCAGACTTCTCCCTGGAGTCAGCATTTGAAATGGTACCACATTTCCAGGGAAGCCTCGCCTGCTCTCGTAACAAGGCTGATCCTCATGGGAACGCCGTTGCTCTGCCGTAGTTCCCAAGGCAAGCAAACGTTCTCCTTACTGCCCAAGAACTGAGGAGCGAGGAGAAGTCACTAAACCTAATCGGCTTCGGTTAGGTCCCAGAGCCAGAGTGGAATTTTACCTGTCTTGGAAAAGGCAGCAGCAATACGGTGCTGGATTTGCTTGGTGCTGGGCTGCTGTGGTTTTTATGGCAGCCACCAGAACAGCTGTAAACCAGTGCCCAAACCGCAAGGGCCAGGGAAACGCGGATGGCTTCACGCGGGGCTCCAGCAGAGCAGAATTCTGCTGCAGGAAACCTGGCTGACAACTTTGTTTAAAACAGGGAATGGCAGGTATTGAAGCAGAAAAAAACCCAACCCATGCTTGAACGGGAGGAAAGCGACCTTGGGGAGGCACCAGCTCGGAATAGCTCCTGCCGTCCTTTGTCACAGCCGCGCCGCACGAGTGGGGATGGCCAGGAACAGGCTGTCGGGGCGCTTGGGTCCCTGTGCGCGCCGTCCCCTTGCTCAGGAGCAGCAGTTACTCCCCTGGAGCACCTGCAACCTGGAAAAAAGCTAAATCAGACTGATAATTTACTTTTTTTTAAATTTTGAGGGGAACTATTATAAATATTGAAAAGAAATCACATTTCCGGTTATCTATGATAAAACTGGAAAGCTAAAAATTATTTTTTTTTCCTCAGTTGATTTGCAAACTCCTGTTAGTGCTGTTTGTGCCGATGCCTTATCATAAGGGCGTCTCTGAGTGCCGCAATGTGTATTCTCGAAGTGAACCAAAAGTGCAACGTTTTGTGTCTGTAACTGCAAAGTGTGTTAGAGGTACAGACTCCTCTCCCATGAACGCATGAATATTTTACTTTTTCTTAAAATTTACACATGCCTTCACATGACAGCAAATCCTACATTTATAATAAAGCCAGTGCTATGTTTCCAGAAAAGACAGTGGTGTGGAGCACTATGGACCCTTTTCTGACCCTTACGCTAGAAATACAGCGTTTCCACGGATCTCTTTGATTTTAAAACCCAGGGCAGTGAGGTGTAGCACCTGGGAAATACCAACAGCCTAGTGAGGGTGAATCATTCTGGTAGAGATCGTTCATGAGCTACCAATCTTCACACAATAAAGCTTTCGACTGACTTCCGGAGGACCTCAACCACTCAGCACTCGGCAGGATCAAACCCTCAAAATCTAACTAGGATCCAAGTGGTACAGATTTCTCCTGATGAGCAATTATTAGGCTGTTTGTCTGTGCTAGCAAAGTGCAGAAATCTGCAATAACCGAGATCAGTTCCGACTGTTACTAAGCAGATGCCGCCTGCCAGCCTGGGAGCAGCTCATTAGAGGGCTTGAGAGCACCAAGAGGATATTACCGCGAGGTTCACAGAAATATCATGTGCTGCCACAGGACTTATCGCTGGAAACCAAGTACCCGGCTGTCACGTGCAAGAGGCTTGCGATCTGCCGGTGTCATTGCAGACCTCATCACCTTATTTATACAGGAAATCACACAGTTAACTCCTGCAAACAGTCACCTGGGATCCAGACCTTACTCTCTTGAGATCCTCCTACCTGCTTCTACAGGGAACAGAGGCAAACGCCGAGAGAGACAGCACCGACAGAGACTGAGTGGCTTGTCCAAGGTCACCCAACGAGTGGTGGCAGAGGTGGGAGAGATGAGCACTGGTCACCAGCCTGGTGCTTTAATCCCTGACCTGAACTGGCCTGGTAAGCGAAGCCCACAGATTGGGTGCAAAGGTTAAAGTCAGAAGAAAACTTTATTCTTCAAACACAGTATTAGAAAAAAAAAAAAACGGTTCTGAACTTTTCCGTCCCATAACACACCGGAGATCGTTTCCAGTGCTGGAAACTCTTGGACCGCATGTATGATAAACATCAGATTTAGCTCTGCGCCTTTCAGTGTTGTTGCACAGCTCTTCCCACCCAGCTGGGGCCTCAGTTTTGAGACGCCCTGTAGCTTAAAACCCAAATATAGGGGATTGGAAACAGACCGAGAGCGAGTACGTTCCTCAGCCCCATGACCAGGCGAGCAGGGTGCAGGGAGCTGTGAGAGCCAGCGCTCCGGTATCTCCGGGTGCCTGGGTCCAACACCCACTGATCGAGGAAATTCAAATAACGAGACACTACGGCCCTGCTTGTGGAAGGGAGGGCTTTGCCAAGGAAGAGCTCCCATAACGCAAGGGTTGAGTTAGATTGTCGAACAGGCTACAGCAGTTCTGTCTCTGTTGCGCGGAAGCGCCTTGGCCGTACAGGCATTTCAGACGCCTGTTGGCTCCAGCTCTGGCCAGGCCAGAGAGGAAGGACTGTCCCCAGGAGAGAAACAACCACTGGGGTGTACAAGTGCAAGCGCACAATATTGTGAACCACTGATTGTACTTAATGGAGATGAAACGCTGTATCCATGGTATCTAAGAAGGTGACTCATGTCACCGCTATAAATACTAACTTGCTTGCAAAGAATATCTTCCAGTAAAATCTGCGTTTGTGCTGCGTTTGCACAACAAGCTCGTGCTGAGGTTCCGCGTCTTCCAATGTTAAGAGCGCGTCTCTCGGGATGAGCTACTGGTGTACAAGAGCTGAGGCCCAAGGAGAAGCCGTGCTCCACACGCTCCGCCTCTCCTTTCCTCCGCCGAGGATGCCCACCACGCGGCCAGACCGGAGCGCCCAGCTGGGCATCGTCCTGCTGGCAGCACTCCCCAGGCCCAGCAGGTCATCCCGTGTTACTACAAGCACATCAAATTGGTGAGGAAACACCTTTGCGTACATCTTCAGGAGCTTAATGCAGTAATTGTAATTCAAAATGTTTGCTTCACGCAGAAATGAGCCGCTGGCTCCTCTCTGGTACTGCGTTTTCAGCCGTTAAGCATATAGTGATGCCACCTGGAAAGAAAGGTAGCTGCTAACGGGATAACAATTAAATAGCCGCATGCCAGCTTCTTTGGATCTTTCCTGGGAAGCAAGAACGTTGCACTAGAGCCTCTGAAAGTTCCTAGAAGAAACAACAGACTTCATAAGGTAAAGACATCAGGCAGAGCTCTGCTGGCCATCTGGAATTCCCATCAGCAAAGAGCTTTGGATGTTTGCACTTGGAGACGGGACTGGAACTTGCCTCCCTAGGAAAAAAGGGGAGGAAAAAACAAGACAAGAAAGGTAGCTTCTCCAAATTGACAAAGTGCTGTTCGCTTCCAAGCTCAGGAGCTTGGCGCCCCTAAAGCGAGCGCAACGATGTCTGCGGGGCTCAGAACACGTTGCTCCCCCAGCTAATCTGACGAGCGCGCCAACGCGCTCCCTCTCCCTTCTGCCTAAATGCTGAGGGACGGGAGTAAAGCAGTGAGGAAGAGAGAACGGGATTCCTGGCTGCTCTGTAGCCAGAGGTCTTTGAGTGATATAAGTAGGACTTTTTAAAAAATAATATACTGAATTCTTAATGATTTTTAGGAGACACAAATAACTTTCTCGTTACAAGAACCTTCTTCACTCCCCTTGCTTAAATATTCCCTGGGTCAGTGAAGGTGGAAAAAAATCAGAAAGCTGAGCTGGTTTAAACACCACACGGCTTTGAAAAAATCAGTGATAGACAAGCACTTCTGCTCCATCCAGGGTCGCAAAACAGAGGAAATCTAGCCGCTTTGGTAGTTTTTTGCATGCGTTACTGTATGTCTTGAGATTCTGACAAAATGGAAAGATAATTGTATTGGAATCCCATTACTAGGTATCTTTTGTAAGATTAGTAATTTCACAGTATATTAATTTTTTCCTGGATTAGTTTAAATGTGTAACAGGACTTGATTTAACAGCGAAGCATGGGTAGACAGTATTCCAATGTTGCTGTGAACATCTGTTCCGAGTTACCCAAATGCTAGCTGAAAAACAAATATTTCCACTATAAATCAACCAAAACATTATCCAGAGTGTTGTAACAGATGCAAAATGATTCTGGCTCCCTCTGCCCTGTGGTTTGGCTCCTTCCTTAAGATTGCTGTGAATATATTTATTTACACGCTTCAAGAAATACACATTTGAAATGGCTATTTAAGTTCACTTAGAATATGACTGATGTTAGTTCAAAGCTAAGGGTCAGTTGATAGACTATCTAATTAAATGCAGATGCTACCAATTAGCATAAACTCTAGTTACAGCTTTCCAGATAAACCCAGTCTAGACCAACACTTAAAGTCCTGCTCGAGTCTTCTGATCGCGTCAGCCCAGTGCTACCAGACACCACGGCCCGGAGTTTGCGCAAGGGCGAGTACTTGTTTTGGGTTTATAGTCAGTCTATTCTGCTGTGCTTTGGTGGGGTTTTTTAGCCCAGTTGTTACTGCTGCAATTCACCTTTAGTTTCGCGAGCTAAATGAATCAGAAGGGCAATTGAGTTAGCTGGGATAAAGAAATGGGATTTGCTTACTAAATGCGAAATTTGGAAAAAGGCTTTGCAAGAGGCTTCCTGGTTAATGGTCTCAGTATGTGGATAAAATGCTTTGTTGAGGCAGAAGCAGCAATTCCATACTTTGAGGTGTTTAATTGCATTAAGCTATATCTGAGCAACTCTGATTAAAGATGCTTTCCTTCTTTGAAATATTTCACATGTAACAGATAAGCCAGACACGGAGAGAACTGAACTACAGTACCATAAAAAAAATTGAAATCTTGCAAGGGGGAAAGAGAAAAGTCCTTTTGGTTTATCCCTCTTTTCACAAAATATACTTCAGGGGAAGAAACAGCCCTATGTATTGAGGATGACGTTTTGTAGTTGTTAATCATTTTGTGTCTTAAATGCTTGGAGAAAAACAGTGTGTGTAGACTAAATATAACCCTGCCTTTTGTGCTGGTTGGGCAATGGGAGCTGCAGGCTAGTTATCCAGCCCACAAACAATGGGAACACGTGGGCCTTCCGAAGACGTGATGATGGCAAATGGAGCACTCGGGGGAAGTCTAAGGGCCCGGCTCCCGCTGTCCCTGCCACAGCGGCGTGTGCCGGACTGGGGGTTTCAGGAGCCTGTGCCAAAGGGAACAGGACTGGGGGCTTCAGGGGTCCGGGCCAAAGGGAACGGGAATTGCACGGGGGCTCCAGCCGTAAGCACCTGTGTGATTCCTCTTCAGAGATGTTGAAGTTATCAAAGCCTAGGAGCGTATTTTCTAAAGGCAGTTTGTCAATGAAGGCAAAAGTAAAAAAAAAAAAATCTCCATATATTTAAAACACCATGTGTATTTTGTTCAGTATTTCTATTTGTAAAGAGATTGAAACACATTCTATATGCAGTAGGCTTCATCCCTTTTATGGCGTTATACATTTGCTTTCTATATTGTTAATTAGACCTAATTTAGGCCTCAAAAAGAAAAATCTCATTAAAATTCTGATTAGTGATGCTGGCGAGCAGCCATCTAAAAAGCCTCTATTTCTTCCTTTGATAAGTTTGAAACCACTCTAACAAACAGTAAAAATAAGATCACAGCCTCCTTTCTCACGCCAGTCAACACAATCCATTCTCCAGGTCAAAGCCATTTAAGGGAAAATGCAGGAGGAGAACATCTTTATTTCCTTGCATACGTGCTGTCAGATGGCTATAGAAAACTGTAAGTATGTTTATGCCCTTTGGCAGTTTAAAAAACAAACAAACAAAAACCTGCCTATGCAAATGCTAGCTGTGAGCCTTCCAGAACAACTTACTCTGCGAGGCAATTAATTAAAGATTATATGTTTTAAAAGGCTTTAAAAATGAATGGGAATAAAAATAATACAAAGCTGGTTTAATATTAAACTATTTGCGTCTGATGTTTTCACTGTAACTTTCTGCTTGATTCTTTCAGTACAGTTTATAGTCTAAATGCCTGGCCAGGAAAACATATGGAGGAGAATATCTTTAGTCCAAATACAGTCAGTTATGCACCCACATAACTGCAGCTCAGAGCAGATAACTTTAAAAGAAAACGTCATTTAAAAAAAAAAAAGTAAAAGCAGAATAAAGCAACACACAATAGCAGTGCTTCTATGCTTCCTTGCGTCTGCATGTACATTGAAGGGTTATTCAGATACAGCTGCCAGGTATCATTGTATTCATCTCCAATAACTGAAAGCATTTCACTTGAACGCATGAAAACAACTTTACAAAGCTGAGCACTGTTTGAAATGGCAAATATTATGCATTTCTTTCAATGCACATCTTTTCTGTACACATCTGTCCTTGCAGGAGGCCTGAGGAATTAGACCTTCAGAAGATAAAACAGGGAGCACGACTTCTGCAGAGCTGCTGACTCCGGCGGAAAGGAGAGGTAGGAGGACTCGTGGCTGGAACGCTCCGAATCCACTCCTTTCCCTCGGAGCACAATCCCCAGCGTGCAGCTGCTCCTTCCTGCGTCACAGCACACGGCGGCCCTGGATGCCGGTAAGGCAAAGCCAATATACGATTATGGGGAAAATACCTCCTTTTCCTTGTGACAAACGCAGGGCCATACGACTGAAACCCAGCTTTTGGATGCTCTGTATCAGTAAAGCTGATTCTATATTTGAACATACATTAAAAAAGAAAAAAATCCAAGTTAGTAATATTCTATTTTTTTCCAAGCTCTTTTAAAGTGTAATCTTTAGAGATCTAATCAAGACTTTCTGTATCAAATAAAGTAGGGAGATAACACGCACGGAATCCAGGGTACATTTGCCTCTTAAGACAATGTTCATTGTCACTGTCTCTACGTTGCATTACAATATTTGCATAAGTAGGTTTCCAAACACCTGGGAAGCCTGGTACGCCGATATTTAGCATATTCAACGTGCATATTCTGATACTGAGATAGCAGCTAGTTTCCAACTGAATTTTCTGATTTCAACAGACTAAAATGGGCCATAAGAGAGATGATAATTCAGCAGAATCCCCCTGGTGGGCTCGGGAAGGGTGCTGCAGGGCGGCGTCAGGATCAGGAACCTGTTCTGCTGCTGCATGTAACTGAAGGTGGGAGTACATTAAAAAAAGAGGGGGGGGGGACAACCAAAACCAAACTAGTCTCATCGGCAAGACTTAATGAATCTAAGCCTACAGGATAAACTGCACACAGATTAATAATGTGCATTTCTGCACTACTTGCTGCTCTTCTAAAATATGTGCAGTTACAATGATTCTTTCGTAGAGAGACATAGCATGACTTTAATGCCTTCATGTTTAGAAGCCTGATTTTTGTTTTTATTTTTTTTGACTGTAGGAATTTTCCCAGTTTTCTGTAGAAGGTCAGGCTTTCTTGCCAGAGAGGTTTACCATGTTTTTGGGCTCTTAATAATCTAAACCCATGGGATTAAAAAATAATTGGGGTTTTCTGCAATTTTTTTTCTTTAAGAGGGAAACCTGGGAGCAAGGTGGACATCACAGAACTGATCACAGAAGTACAGGACAGAAAGAAATCCCAAGCCGAGGGCAGCCTTGCAAGCCTGCAGCCCAAGGTACCAGTCACTTCAGTGACTTTCACAGACCTCGCTGAAGAGCATGGATTTTCCCTATCGAGTTTTACAGATCCAGGTCTGATAAGCCTATGCATGCACAATACTTCAGGCTAAATTCTGCCTGACCTTCCCCAGCACCGTGCCTCTGGCAAGCTCTCTGAAAACAGCCATTTGAAGTCAGAGAAATCTGGGTCGTTGACTTCAACAGAAACTCTGAATAAGGAGGAGATGCTCAGCTCCTGCACCTTTCACTCCTGCCTTCTGTTACAGCCCTGCCTGGGGATGGGCTGTTTTATTCTCTGCTCGTGGGTGCTCTTCTATCTCCAGCAAAACCAATGCCAACTTTCAAAATCAAACAGCCTGAGCATGTAAGAACAGCTATTTCTAACTGTCTTTCTGCAGCACGCAAGCCAAAAGTGAGAAAGGAAGAGGAATGGAGCACAGAGGAATAAATGGAAGGATCGAGTCGTTTCTCCCATTGGCACCAGCTGGGAGTTGTCCTTATTCAGGGGAAGGTCCGACTGCAAAACCGGCCAGCTACTCCCTTATCGCTCGTCTCAATCCAGTTCTGTCATCTGGCTGGTTACACCGACTGGGTCTAAATAATTGGCCAAGGCACCAAGGGCACGAGGTGTTTGAAATGGGCTTGAGAGGCTGGTTAATGCTTTACAAGGTTAAGGTTGCTTTAAAAAGCATAGCTGAGGATTTGTTCCAAAAATGTAGTCATCATTGAGAGTAACACTTCCTGAGTTCAAACCAGGTCAGCTGCCCAGGCAAGTACATGTATTTGATTTACTGTCATGGTAAAGCCTGACTGTAAACTTTGGCAGAGAAAATTATTAATCTTTCAACTCATAAGCAATGACTAGTAATACCTATTTTTCTGAGAACTGGAATGCCTTTTGGAACCACCCCAGATTACTTAAGAGAAGTTCCTCTGCCATCACCCCAAAGCAGTTCCAAACCTGTCTCTCCCACATTCAATTAAACCTTAAAAAAAATTTAAAAAAGGCGGGGGCAGATCATGGTTCATTCAACAAGCTTTTTTTTTTTTCCTCTTGCAAGGAGCCCCAGCAGCTCGCTCAGCTGCACAGCACGTGGGCAATAAACATCAATTTTTAAGTAATTCAGCGCTGTTGGTAGCCGCTTTCACTTGGAAAGCCAAGCCAAGCTACTTCCAGAACCTCTGCGATGGTGAAGGAGGTCGGGAAGGGGCTCTGCTCCTTGGTGCTTCTCAGCCTTGTCTTCAAAAGCTGATGCTTTTTAGCTCCAGGTAGGGTGTGGGTATCCAAACTGACCCACGTGGCTTTTTATGTACCTCTGAGTTATGGGTCACATAGTGCAGCTGGAAACGTTCTGCTTTCTGAGGCCAGTCAGGGAACATTTCACTGGCTTAGGACAAATTAGAACTAAAACAAAGGCAGAATCTTAAGTCTCTTCCAATTGTCTCATCTGGGGGTTTTTTGTGCATTTTACTCAAACCTTTCATCCATTGATTTGGCTCCTGAAGGGCCGAGGCAGGGATCACTCTTTGACAAACCAGCAGGTATTTAAGGTGCTCTAAGCCACTTGCTTTTCCAATCTGTCCTGTGCCTTGACCCAAAAGCCTGTTCTGTGTTATTTATCCACTTTCTCCACCTTGTAGCTTGTTTTTCTTCCCCCCTACTTTTGCGATTCTTTTCTCCAGACAGAACATATTTAAAAGAAAGCGGCCTAAGAGAGGAATGAAGTGCCGCTGGCAGTCCAGCTGCAGCCGTACGCGTACCTCATCGGAGGAAGTTTTGCTCAAGTTCAAGAGATTTCTCAAACTGCGCACACAGTGCTGGCTCCCGTTGAACCCTGAGACAGAATGAGATGGTCAAAGAAAAGGACTGGATTCTTCAGCCCAATCTGTATTTAAATACACATGGAGCTCTAGGTTGGCAGTTGACAGTGACGGTTCACGGTTGTAGCTGTCTTCCCGTCCAGGAGTTCTGCTATCTTTCCGTCTATCACTATTGACATTTATGCTGAGCTGTGATTATTGCACAATCCTCCTGGCCCACTTCTTAACAGTGTTTGTGTGGAGAAAATGCAAGTAGGTTCCCCCGGAAGACACCAGCTAGAAGTATCTAAAGAAAACTTTCACTCAAGCTTTCTGTAAGGGGAAGAAAAACTGCAATCTTCTTTCCAGATGGTATTTCGGAACAGAATTCCCAATGACCATTACAAGCTATGCAATGCCTAGGGAGGTGGTGGAATCACCGTCCCTGGAGGTATTTAAAAGATGGGTAGACGTGGTGCTGAGGGACATGGTTTAGGGGTGGTTCTGGCATAGGTTTATGGTTGGACTCGATCTTGAAGGTCTCTTCCAAGTGCTTCTGTGAAATGCAATAGGTAAGGATCTAATTGATAGGATGAGGGATAAGGGTTTTAAACTGAAAGAGGGGAGATTCAGATGAGATCTCAGCAAGAAATTCTTGACACTGAAGGTGGTGAGACACTGGAACAGGCTGCCCTGAGAAGCTGCGGCTGCCCTGTCCCTGGAGGTTCAAGGACAGGTTGGACGGGGCTTGGAGCCCCACCGAGGGGCAACGGCTCTGCGGGCCCCTGCCTTCCCCCGTGCGGGCGACCTGCCAGAGCCGGGACACCGCACCAAGCCCGGAGGTGAAAGCGGGAGAAGGACGGGACACACCGGGAAGGGGAAAGCGGCGGCGCCGTTCGCCCCCCCGGGGGCGGCGGGTTCACCGGCTGCTGGCGGGAGAGCGCGCGGGCCGGCCGCGCCCCGCCATTGGCCCAAAGTAGGTCAGCTAGTCACGTGACAGCGCTCGCGCGCTTCTCCCCCCCCCCTCACCACCACGACGGGGTGAGGCGGACCCTGAAAAACGTAAAGGTTTTGGGGAGGTTAAAATTGTCTTTAAAAAAACCCCCAGCTGTTAAAATTGGCTTTTCAAGTTGTCCTTGCTAAAGAAAAGATGGAAAAAAAAAAAATGTATATTTTTTAAAAAATGGGAAAAAAGATTAAAAAAGCCCAAGATGAGCTTGGAAAATGGTCTATTATCTCGTGCGAACTCGGCTTGAACAAAAATAGGCTCTTTGGGCCATATAAGTGATCAAACGTCTGTGATGACAACAGCAGGAGCACAAATGTTGGCTGATTTTAATTTTTTTTTTAATGGTGAACCATCAAAATGTCTATTAAAAAAAAAAAAAAAAAACCACGAAGTAGCCGGCACGGTCCATCATGAGCCCAAAAATAGTGATTTTCTGGGTGAAGGCTGAGGTGAGAATACAGGCCAACAACCGGTATTTTGGTTGGAAAATGTAGGAATCCAGTTAATATCCCGCTAGCCCTGTTGTGGGTTGTGTTAGCCTCAACGGGAGTGCGGCGCCGGAGAGGGGCGGCCAGTGGCTGGGACAGCGTGGAGGAATTGGGGACCAACCTCGGAAAACGCGTAACCAATATAAACGGGTAACTGGTAGGCGCACGTACCATTCCTGCGCGGAAACAAGGTGGTGTCCTGACAGCCAGCGTGGCGCGGCTGGAGCAGAATTATGGCTCCTCTCGCAGTGCCAGAGCCAGCCCACAGCTCCAGCACGGCTCCCAGGTGCTTGTGTCGGCTCCACGGGTGCTCTGCCTGTCGGGAAGAGCTCTCTCAGCTTTCTCACCCAGGAAATTCCCAGCTCCTGCGTGTTGGGAATGCAGGGCCCGTAACTGTGTGTAGCCCCCAGCGCCCGCTTGCTTCATTTGGTTCCAGGTTTGCAGGGATCCGGACACACCGTATCCTGTTCCATGGCCAGCAGGACCCCACGCACTTCTCCTGTCGCTCTGTTGCACAGAAAATGCCGGTTCTTTCGGTTGAGTGTATTTTGTCCACAATGGTCAATAACCATAACAACGTAAGTAGTCCTGCTCAAGTTGAGCTTTCATTATTACATCCCTAACTAATCTTCTTTGTCACTGGCGTTTCCCAATATCCCTGTTCGTGTCACATCTTCTGTTTACTCTTCTTTCTTGCTTTCCAAATCTCCTAAATGTATCCTTTCTATTTTCCTCTGTACCGCATAGAAAAAACATTCCGTACCACATCTGCCTACGGATCACCAGTTGTTGCCCTGATCTTTATGTCACCCACTCTGCACCTCTGTAATTAAAGGTTTCCAGTAACTAGCAATTTGGCCATCTGAGGCGACGCTGGTATGCGTACCATCATTTAATAATCTAGTGCTTTTTTCTGGTTAGGGGACTTAAAAACTACCGCGCTGCTCCCGTCGCATTCCTGCTCGAAGCCCCTCCGGTTGTGCAGCGTGCCGGGTCTGTGGCGGTCGAAGGCTCTTCCGTAACCCCTTCTCAGCTGCGCCATAAACGCGTGAACGTTTCACCACCCCTGGTGCTGGGGGGCTCACCGTCACCATCACCGGGCTCCAGGTTTGGGTCATGCCAGTGCAATTTTGTTGATTTGAATCTCCTTTGGACTTTGATTCGTTGCTTGGTTTAGTTGGACCGTTTGAACAGACGCTCAAAATCACTGCACAAAATCATAGATACGTAAGGGGAGAGCGTAACTGTTCAAGGCAGCCTTCTGTTCCTCAGACAGCTTTTATTTCTAAATACTGGGCACTCCAACTAAAAGTTTACACACATAATTTACCTTTGTTTGCTTATAGTGAGTATTTACGATTCTTTATATTTGCTAATGGTAAAAGAACTGATTTTTTAAGAAAGAGGGACAATTCAATACGAACAGGAAAGCTTTACAAAACGCCATCCCAAAAAAAAAGATGAGAAGCAGGGACGCAGAAATGCCTACAGCACCGGCAGGGTGGCAGTTACTACAGCAAGGCTGCAGTTCTTGAACAGCCTACACGGGAAGGGCTCAGCTCCGGAGAGGGTGGCTGAAGGCCTAAGCAGGATAACAGAGAGTCGGCCGTTCTTGCCGCGAGGATCTTGGCAAGTAGCGAGGGAAGCCCCTTCAGACAGAAAATTAGGACAAGATAGTGGGAACCCTGCTAGTGGTGACAGCTATCTCACCCTGGTTTATCTTGGTAACTGGTGAGAGGAGCCATCTGCTTATGGAAATGAGGCGTACGAAAACCCCGTGTGGCTCCAAAACTAAACGGCTCATAAGGCCGATAACCGCTTCCCTCACAAGTGGATAAAAATACCGCCCGCCTCGCCTCCTTCGGGGCACGGGGGCCGTTCTCCGGCGGGCTCCCCCGCTGCGTCCCACTCGGCGCGCGGTGCTCCCCGCCGGGCTGAGCGCGACCCGCCGCCCCTCACACAGCGGCTGGGCCCGGCTCCCTCGGGCCGTGCTGGCGGGGGGTCCCCGCTCGCCTCAGGGGTGCCCGCTCTCCCCGCCCCGCTCCCCGCTGCCCTCACGCTCGGCTGCACCGAGCGAGGTCAAACATTCACGCTCATTAACATTCCTCCCGGTTACCGAGGAGACGGCTCCCGGCCGCGGCCTGCCCCGGGGCTGCTCCCCGCGGGCGTGGGGACCGGCGCGGCCGCTCTCCCCGCCGGGCCCCCGCGCTCC
>VZSF01011008.1:345562-378742 GCA_013398295.1 Chionis minor | reverse complement strand
CCCCGGCCGGGCGGCCGCCGTTCCCAGAGCACCCTCCCGGGAGCCTGGAACCTGTCACGGAAAGACGTTTAAACAGCGGAAAGTTTCCGCTTGTCTGGAAAGCTAAAGCAGCGCGGACATAATGGCAACCGCGTATTTCCAATGAACCAAGCGTTTAGTAGCAAAAACCTGTGGAAGAGTCTTGCAGGGCCAAGGGGGTTTTGCGTCCTCAGCTCTGGGTTTTACTGCGGAGCGACTCGCAGGGTTTCCCGGGGGCTGTTGCGTGTGATCGAAAAGGCGACGTTAGGACGGCATGGTAGCTGGCAGGAGGCTTTACTGGTTCAGATTCTTGCAAGTCTTATAGAGAAGGCAGGTGTTTGCCTTCAAAAATGTGTGTTGAAATCAGTGGATATTGTAGGAGCGGGTAGGAAGCATAATTTCAACTTCTGGTTTTGCTGTGCTCCTACTTTTGAATTTTTCGTTAGCTCTTCCGCACATCAAAATACATATTCTGTCAGACTTCACGGTTATTGTAAGCCCTAGCTTATGACAGTGTTAAGAAGTACTGAATTTGAGGGCTCCTTTCCTTGTGTAAGGGCTAGCAAGACTGGGACTTTATGAGAGGATCATAAATTACGGGGATATTGGGTTAAGACTGCTCTCAACAGAATACATCTTCCAGTTTGCTTCCACTTAAATATTCACTTTTAAGTCTGTTGAGTACTTAGTGAAGCTGACATTCAAAGGCATGCGTGCAGTGAAATTGTTAACTAAAAATAGAGGAAAATCTCAAAAACGTGGTTGGATCCAGGAAGCGTGCTCGGTTGGGACGACCCTTCAATTCTCTAGCAAATGGATTGCATCGAAGGGTTATTCTTATGAAGGGAGAATTCATTTCTTGCAGCTGAGAGTGCAGGAGAAATAATTGTAGTAGTAGTACCTGATATTTTAATTGCTCAGCTCTTACATCTTTCTTATGTGTTTTGTTTAAGCATTCGGTAAAGAAAAAGACAAAGAGAAGAAGTTAGACGATGACAGCACCAGTACCACAGTCCCTCAGTCAGCTTTCTTGGGCCCAACATTATGGGACAAGACACTGCCATACGATGGAGACACTTTCCAGTTGGAATACATGGACCTGGAAGAATTCCTCTCAGAAAATGGCATTCCACCCAGCCCAAACCAGCACGAGCATAGCCCACACCAGTCAGGTCTCCAGCAAGCTACCTCAGCATCACCTTCTGTCATGGACCTCAGCAGCAGGGCTTCTACTTCAGTCCATCCAGGCATGGTGTCGCAGAACTGCATGCAGAGCCCGGTCAGACCAGGTAAATCAGCCCTAAGAACTTGCTGTGGATTTTGGCATGAGTCCTCCTCCCCCGTGTAAATCACTGCTCCTCCCGGTATGGTTGACAGGCAGCTCAGAGGGGGATGATACGAATCGAGTCACTCACGCACCAAAAAATAAAAATAATAGCTGTAGTTATTGCTGAATTGCTCCACGGGGATTTTTGTTTAAATTACGTCAGAAACTGCAGGAATTCCAAGGAAACTTGCCTATCTTCTTGTCTTTGTTGATAGCCTAGCTATTAGCAAGTAAAAAGACCACAAACAGAATAGTAATGCAGAGATGCTGCGGCGTTAAATGAAAAGGGAGAAGGACCATGAAAGAGAATATTCCTTTGGTCAGTATTTGATGCGAGAACACAGGAGTGGGCAATTATTTTGAAGGTAAAACTTAAAGACAATATTTTTTATTAGAAATTTTGGCCGTGAACTTATTCTCTATTCTGCAACGTAAAATTTGCCACAGAACATGGGGCAGGAACTACATTTTGGAGCTGTGTTCTAATTTTACTTAAATTAGCATAAACTGAGTGTAACTGACCTGAGTTGATAAATTAATATCTATAGCCACTTTAAGCTGCAGGCAAAGAAAACATCATGGAGTCCAAGTTCTGATTGTAGTGCATGATTCAAACCCATTGGAAGTCTTCTCTTAGTTTATTAGCACTTGAAATCATCCCTTTAGAGACACTAATACAAATTCAGAGTAAATCCTCTGGCTTGACACTAGCATGGCTGAGAGCACGGTCAGTGGAATAGTGTCAACGTTGAAGTTTGGAAAACATGGAGCTTTGCCTTTTTTTTGTTTGTTTAAAAAAAAAACCACACAAGGGTGACTGACTTATTGTGCTCTTCTGCTCACACAAGGTTTGCTAGAGCAAAGTGTGCTCTTGGGAGCAGGAAACCACTCCTCTCCCTTCTGCTTGATCGTTTGCCATGCTCAGCGTGCGAAGTCATTGTCAGAATCATCTGATAAGGAGGCAAAATAAATAAATAGAAGGACAAAAGTTGTGGAGCAGGATGAAATAGAAAAGTCTTAATTAAAAGTCTGCAATGTTCCTTTCTTGTTAAAAAGAAATAAAACACCCCCAAAACACCCCAAACCTGTCAACAGACTCCTTGGCCCCAGATCAGAAGTGTGTGTTTAGTTGTCGATTTGATTTACTTACTTTTACTTTATGTGGATTTGACTTTGTTTCGTATTTCAGTTTCAAGGCATTTCATGGTGAACTAATAACTTACAAGGGCTTCCCAAGCTAAAATATATTTGGAGTTGGCAAGAGCAGAATACCAAAAACCCCTTGCTTTTTCTGAGCCAGTTTTTAAAAATAGTGCATATATGCTATACCATTTTCTGTTGCATGTGTATGCATAAAATTAAAAGCAGATAATCTGTCCTCTTTTTTTTTTTTTTTTCAGAAGAGCCTGGTTACAAGCCAGGCTTTTAACGATCACCTGTCAGAATTTATTTATAATCAGCTGTCTGCCTGACTTTTCAACTCATTGATTTTTTTTTTTGAGTTTTTCCTGAGCTGTTTGCAGCTCAGGGTTACAAACTTTTTTCCACTAGAAGCTCTGTACACCTTTTTTACTGCTGTAAAAGAAGTCATGTCTCTTGGGGTAGGATAAAACATCTAAATTTGTATGTATTTTTTCCCTGCACCGTCTTGCTTTAAGAGTAATATAATATTTTTGTTAAATGTGTTGGGGCTTTTTTTTTAAAGGGAGCTCATTCCATTTCCTAAAGTAGTATTTGCTCCCCCCCCCATTACAGATTGGTACAGTGACTTAATTGGTTTAACATCAGGTTGTTGAAATTTTTATGTGCTGTCATGTAAAAATCTTACTTTGACAATCTGTTTTGAAGAGATCGTCTCGGAGTTTAGCATTTGAGCAAGGTTTAAAATAAGACAGTATATAGTTTGAAAAACAAATTTTTAGTAGAAGTAAAAATGAGCATTTAAGGTTGTCATGAAAGTGCCAAGGCAAATGTGCTGCTTTGAAATATGAAAGTTAATCTAGAGGTAAATGTTAAAATTATGATAATGTCGCCTTTTGGTTAATAAATCTTAAGACTTTTAAAATACAGACTGTTCTTAAGCTTCCACATGAAGAAAGTTTTTTTTAATTGGTGCAAGCTGCCGTTCAGTATGCATGGCTGTTGTGATTTGTAGTATTGTAATAAACCCAAGAACAAATAGTATAAAGTATACAATTTCAATAAAAAATTATTTCCATGTGATCTTAATATTTTCAGGAAAACTGAATTTATTAGGTGATAGTAATTCTTCTAAAAAATACTTTGGTGGTGCGTCCTCTGAATTTTGCCTTGGTGTGGAAGCCTGTTGGAGCGCGTGGCTGAAGGAAGGGGCAAATCCTGTACTGGCTGTGTCCCCACTTTAAATGGCTTCGCAGCACTGAGCATCAGTGTGTCATGCGGTTGGGCCAGACTCCTCTACCTGCGTCTGCTGCGTACGGGGGAGGATGTGCACGTGGGGCACCGAGTGGGACTCGGGTTGTGCATGCTGTATCTCGCACACAGGAGGTCTGTGTAGAAGAGCATAAGAAGATTTAATTTTTGTGCATGTGTTGAAATACAAACCTTATCTGTCTTTAGAAGCTAATGGTATTGTCCAAGTATGCATTTTATACCATCTCTGGAGAGATCTGGAAGTCTGCACAGGCGTTCACTGAGAAGTGTCATCAGGCTCAGCAAAGCTGAGCTGATCTTGGTGGTAAACATCAGATTACAAAATCCTTGCTGTCTTTTTTTTTTTTTTAAACATTTAAGAAAAAAAAAAAGACAAAAGTATTAAAGCAAAATTAACAAAAAGGTTCCTTATAAATTTAACTTTGTATTTAACTTTGTAAATTTAACTTCCTATTTCCGGCTCAGATGTTCTGGCTGATGCAAAAACGTTCAGGCTCACCAGTTGCTCTGGACCATAGCAAAGAATAAAAAAGAATAAAGAATAAAAGAATAAAGCACCTACTTTCCTATAAATTCCTGTTCAGGGAATGTACGTATAGCAAATACTGGCTCTCTTTTTGAAGAGGAGGAACACAAGGTAATGGCTGTTGCAAGACTGGAATCTGATGTAGTTCTTTTTCTCAGTACCAATTTTGTTAATAAAAAGTAGTATTTTGATTTATTTGAGTGTTGCAGACCGCCATGCATTGTAGCGTGTAGACATATTTGAAACTTTTTTTTTTCCCTTCCTGTATTGGATGCTGGTTGGTTGGCTGAAATCTGTTGTCTCCCTCAGAAAAACAGGTTTTATAAAGCTAGCTTTTAAAGTAACCTGTTACTGCAAACACACTTTCTTGGTTCTTAATCTGTTGCACACCTCGTGTTGTCTTTTGCCTTTTTTTTTGTGGAATGTAAATCTCCATTTAACTGCAGGGTACTTGAAGGAAACAGGAGTATTTTTAGCTTTTTGTATACAAAGGGAGGTTCATATTTTGCGAGTAACTAGTTGGTGGTTACTTTTACCTGGCTCTTTTACCTGTGTAGCCCTAACTTGGGTGAATAGGGCAGCTGCTGTACAGGGTTTGAACAGAGTGAATTAAGAGTTCAGAAGCATCAGCTAAGTCTGGTAAAAGACCCTAATTAGACGGTTTCGGGGATTTTGTGGTTTTAGATCTGAATTTTTCTTTGCCCTCAAAGCCTTGGATGTAGGGCTGCCTCACGGGGATGGTGCTGACACGGTGGTAACACGTGTTTTTACTGCCCTGCTCCTGAAGGAGGGTAGAGCTGTCAGAGGCTTTGAAAAAAACTCCCTCATTCTTTGCGTTCCTATGACAGTGGTTTTCAGTCCGCGTTGCCTGGATGGCTGGGTGCCTTGGCCTACTTGCAAAGGACCTGCCAAAGATTGTTTCAGGAAAGAAAAAAGAAAAACAAGCTTTGTAATCTGCTGCAGAAATGCATTCTGTGCAATATCTGCAAGTCTTCACTTTCCGTTTTAAAAAAAAAAAAAATTTAGGGGTACATTAATCAAAATGCTGAGATTTGTTTCCATTTGGAGTGTGCTTACACCTCCCACCCCCCCCAAGAACACAAAGATTTTTATCAAGTGCTGTGTTTTGTTTATTCAGCCGAGATATTTCTTCTGGAGTGCAGTATCCATTACCTTTTACTTCTTGCACAGGTACTGAGCTGTAATGATTGACACTAGGCGTGATGGGGTGGTTTTTGGCATTTTTGTTTTAACTGGTTGGTGATAGGCGCAGCGGCCAACTGGGAGAGGTTTGTTCTTGCTCCATCCAGCCTCACTTCTGCATACTGGGGATGACTCGGTGCAGGGGGCAGCCCACAAAAGGGTGTGTGTGTGCAACACTCCCTTTATTGCAGTCTTCCTTCCCCTGTGTTTCTTAACGTGACCTCCTCTTCCAGCGCTGTGTGAAGAGCGGCATTCCCAGCAGCCGGCTTGTATGTGGAATCCTCTCCTAAGCTTTAATTGTTGTTTACAAACAGTTACTAGGTGTTGCATGAGCCGCCGCGTTAGCCCCTTCTCTTAGAGTTTAAGGACTCTACCTCCGGCACCGAGAGGAGCTGGGAATTTCCTGACCTTTGTTCTCCCACGTGACGACATGGGAATGACCGGCTAAACCGCCAGGCAGGCTGGTACCGAGAGTTGCTCTTCACATTGACTCTCACGTGAGGCTCTGGATGGCTGTTGCCTGCACGACCATGTGCTCTGGGCACGTGGCAGTCCCCTGTGCAGCCTGCTCAGCGTGGCTTTTGCTAGAGCAGCAGGCACGCACGCACGGCTCTGTGTGCCTGCCATTACCAGCCCATGCCGAAATTGCAGGGAGATGGAAAAGCTTCGCTCTGGACTGCCACGGCAAGGGAAACGCGATATGCAGACAAGCCTCACAAAACTGCTTTCTGGATCAAAGGAAGATGCGAAATATATTCAGGCTGATATTAAAAATAGCCTGTCACATGATAACAGGGGAAAAAAGTGCTGAATGCATAAGCCTTGTTAATGCTAGAAGCAAGAACACTGTGTCTCCTTCAAGAGATCTAATTTTAATATTCACTGTTAAATGTTGATTATTGGTTAAATAATTGCTTGACTGCATGAAAGAACTTGAAGTTAATTCAGAGTTCAAACAATAAACAGTGTGAAGCAGCCTGGGGTTTGTGCTATACTGTTAAAATGTACGTGGCCCGACTCTTCAGTTCTCATCAGGAGTAGTGTTTTCCACGCCGATAGAATGACTTGGGCAAGTAGGGGCTGTCCAGTGTTGGCAAGAGGATACACAGGGAACAAGAAGGGGGTTTTGTCCCCTTAGAAAGACATTTCAAGGATGTCCGAGTGTCAGACTTGTTGCAATTACCTAGAAAAAGTACAACGTTTTTCTTGGAGCCTTGCTTCCCATCTCAAAGTGTATTGGAGAGCATTTGATTGAGTGATTCTGTAGTGCAGTGATTTGATTTTTAAGAAGCGAGTGTAGCCCGAAGTCTTTCATAAACCAATATGTTATAGTTAAGAGAGAAGCCCTCATCAGGAGATGTATACGAAGAAAACATTGATATTAGCTGATTAGATGAAGGTGCTAGGAACATGTTAAATTGTTCAGTCTGGACATGTTTGTACGATGGCAGACTGGCAATTGTGGGAGCTAGCGGTGGCCAGATTCTGCCCGGTTAATCTCAGCAGCGCATGTTCCTCATGCGGTCTGATTTCAGTGTTGCTCAGCACGCAAGCAGCTTGTTGACTACTCTCCATCAACTCCTAGGTGGAGCAGCAAAATGTCACCATTCGCTCTTGTCATTCCTCTTTCTGGTTTTTTTTTTTTTTTAAAGGGGGGAGGGCAACAGCTCTCAGTGCAGCAGTAGAGCTTTCTTAGGATGAAAGGACATAGTCATCGTCAGTAGAGAGGACTTTAGAGCATTGTGAAATCAGGAGCTTGGTTGGCTGGCAGTATGCGATGGAGCTGTTTAGTATTTATATCACACAAACACGATCAGAAGTTTCCTTTTTTGAAGTATTTCATAACAAATAAAATACTTTTTCAACATTTTGTCTGAATTCCACAGAAGATTTTGATCAGAAAAGAGTATTTCAGCTAAGTTATATTCAAGAAAAACTATGGTTTGATCTCTTCTAGATTAAGTAGATAATAAAGGCTCTAGAAAAAACATTTACTTAAACCTCAAATCAACTCCATTTAATGAGTTAGTAAGCAAATGAATGTAAAATGCACGACTGTGAAAATGAATGCATGACAAACAGATTTTGTAGCTTGTATCACGTTTTTTTGAATGAACAAATGGGATTAAAGAAGCTGTCTATTTATCGCAAAGCTGAATTTGGTCCTGAGAGCTTCAGAGCTAATGTGGGGAGAGCTAACACAGGTAGGTAAGGCAGCATGTGTTGCAACTCTTTTTTTTTTTCTTTCCTGTTAGGACTCTTCATAACACTTCAGCTTTGCATAAATGAGGTACTATCCATCAAGTTTTAAAAGAATGCGAATTATTGTTCAACCTCTCGTACTTCTGAGACGCTTGGAGCTGTTGTACAGTTATGCTTCCCTGTCCCGTTCTTTGAAATAAATCTTGCCAGGGCTAAATTAGGCCCAGATTTTCATTGTACACCATCTAACGCCATCGTGTAGCTTCTCTGATGTGGTGTGCTCTTGCTTCAGGGTTCTCTGCTCAACTTTGAGAGAAGCGGCCTTAGCTCTTCATCTTACTGGTACTATTCTCTTGTTGGTATTATTTGCTGTGTAATGAAAACAGGCATCGAGGATCTCAAAGCTCTTTGCTCATGTTTTGCTGTACGGCAGTTTGTAGGAGGAAATAAAAAAATCCAGATTGCATTGTGGTCCTAGAAAACTCAGGTCCTTATTAGCTGGAACACAAATCTAGATTATTACTGAAACAAAACTTGAACCCACAGATCGATGTATTAACATGCATTTACTACAGGCAGATGCTAGAGTGAACTACAGCAATAACTCATCTGTAACAAAATGTCATTCTTAGATATGTAGGTGTATAAGCGGAGAGGCAAAAATATATAGTTTGTAAAAGACTTGTTGAGGATGGAGAATGGTTTTTAAAAAAAAAAAAAGATTTCTTTTCCAATTAGCCTTAGGGAGCTCAGCTTGCTATAAATTCTTTGTTCTGGAACATGCCTGTGGACAATAGGTCAAAGATTAAGTAATTACAGAACTGGTTGGTACTCCTGAATTTAATAAACAAATGAATGAACGGGGTTCTCCATCCATAGCAAGATCCATTACTTTGTGTGGCAATGACTGGATTTTAGTGTTGGGGGGCTTTTTTTAAACACTTGCAAGGCTCCCCACTTACTTAATTCTTGTATGTGGACATTGCTGTATTTGAGGTGACCTGGTAACTTAGCAATCGTGACACAGATGAAAGCACTCAAATTAAATGCGGTCCCACTAGTAACTGCTTATAACTTGAGATTCTAAGGAGACGAGGAAGGAAACTGTAGATTGTATTCTGAAAAAGTGAAGAGAACAATGATGTGGAACTTCTAAACACGAAATACTCCTGGAGAACTCCATTTGACAGTGCAATCAATATTTTTAGCACCACGAGATTACTGAAATAATAGCCGTAAACCTTCTTGTAGAAGAGTCCATTACTCAAGGCTGCGGAATATAAAACACAGGCTCAAAGCAAGAGGGCTGCATTGAAACAGAGGAGGCGACTTAAAACAATTTAGTCATTTTTATGAATTCACCATTTCAGTGTTTGGAAATGGGTTGTACTCCAGCAAGAAGTCTGCTTAAAAAGCAGCCATGTGCTTAGCTTCTAATGCTTAGTAAGTAGGAACTAAGCACTCCAAACCAAATAACGTTCCTCATCAAAACAGAGAGGGTTAAACTGACTTAGTTTGAAGGACCCTGCAGCAATCAGACATACCACTGTTCCTTCCTTTTTTGTGCTGCATAGTGGAAATATAGATGTTACTGACGTCTGTAATCCCTGCAGCTGCGGCCCCTTGTTGCAGCGTGGGGCATTTGGCCATTTTATGGATGTAACTCTTGCAGCTCTGTTCCTTGCTGTGAGAGATGAGCGTGGGGGTATTTTTTTTGCCTGGTTTGCTACGAAAACAAACCATATGCAGTCATGCTGGGTATGCGTGGCCTCTTCCATGTTCCCGCTTCATGATTTTTGAGTATATTGGCTGATTTTAACCGAATGTGGCAAGAAAGTTGTGATTCTGAAAGAATAATGACATTCCTAAAATTTCATGAAAATAGATGAGTGGATAGAGTGGGAATACGTTACTGAGCAGGAAGAGCTGTAATGTAAATGTGCGTTTTCTGCATCAGAGAATTTACATAAGACCTTTAAAATGCCTGATCTGTGTGAAATGCTTCTGGGAAAGTTGACACCCTTGTAGACACCATGAGATGTCAATTCACTTTAAGAAATGAATCTGCAAGAAACCAGGTTTAATTGGTTTAGTGTGTGTTGAGGGGGAGCGTCACAAACTTTTTTCCCACCATTGTTCTTCCTTTAAAATCTTCAGCTTCTGGAGTCTTGTGATTGTATGAGATGCCAAGGCTTCATGGAAAAAATAGAAGTTAGAAAACCAGCTATAAGGTTTGTAGGCAAGGTCTTGAAAGCACCGAACCCAGGCAGTGGAACAATCTTGATCCTCTCTGAAGCCAAGCATAATTATTATACCTTAAATTTTTTTGAACTTTTACACAAGCTTGCTATATCCTGTTCCTCTTGCGCAGCAGAAGCACCTCAGCTCGGCTGCCCTGTTTGAAACTACCTTGCAGTCGGCCAACTTCAGATGCGAGGCCTGTTATCTTATCACAATTATTGCAGTATCACACGCGGGCCGGTGTCCAAGTGACCTTGTGTGTGCGTCTTGCCATTCATTCTTCACGGTGCGTTTTGGCCGGGCCGCTGCGCACAAAGCTGCCTTTTACGGCTTCCTCTAATCGCAGTAACTTTCCATTCTGCCACTGGGGTCTGGGGTGGAGGTAGGTTAGAAGTGAATGGGAAACAAGGGAGAGTGAGAGTGGGCTAAAAATGCTGAGGGATCAAAGAGGAAAAGTAGGTCGTGGCAGGGTATGTGTGTTGGGAGGAAGGCTAGGGGGGAGCACAGGCTAGGCGAAGATTTGTTTTCCTATTGGCTTTTCAAAGTTGTGCAATTTAAGAATTGGATTAACCTGATATGACTTTGTTTTTCTGCCAGATTAGATATGTTGAGTTTCTTGGCATTGTGAGTTGTACAGTACATTGTGTGCTGTAAATATGGGTGTGTCGGGATAAAGCTGCAATGACACAACACGCTCGCGGGATAATGCAGCGCTGCTGGGTGGACTCCCCTGCTCCCGTCGTGTCCCTCTACCCCTGAACGCACATACTTGATAGGGCATTTAGAGATTTGCTACAGCCTCCCTACGTTCTGTTTCCAGCACGGCATCAAGACATTTCAATACCCTTTGTGGTAAGGAAACACTTGTCTGAGGCATGAAAGTCCATTTGGTCTGGCAGTGGCGTATGCTATATGATGCATCTTTAACAAAACAAAAGAAGAAGCTGTGTGAAAAGACACCCAAGAGTTTCTTCCTGCTTTCTCAGGATTCACTTGGAGAAAGTTTACTGGGAAACGTTGCAATTTTTTTTTTTTTTTTGCTTTGCCTTTTTTTTTTTAACTGCTTTTAAGACATTGCCTTGAACTTAACTTTGCAAGGGTAAAAAAATCAGATACAGGTCTGAAATAACTGCAAGTGCTGAGCTCCCTGCTGTCTGAAGTACGCCACAGCGGCATATGGACGTGAAAGTAAAATTTTCACAGCGGCATATATTTGCTCAATGGGGATTTTTTTGTGTTACGTACGTCCTGCCATAATTTAATTTGGTGTATCCATTTTATATGCTGGGCTAGCGCCGTGGAGTAGCCCAATTCTCCTTGCTTACCGCGGAGTGAGGGTGGAGTAATGACTGACTTCCAGCTGAGGCAGTGCCACTAGGCAGCTAGAGAAGGGTGGCCATAATCAGAGCCCTGTCTAGCTGGGTGATCACTCCTCTGAGCGCTGGTAAAGAGCGTGCAGACTTCGAGGAGTGAAACTACAAATACCCTGGGGCACTGTTGTTTAATTCCCACCCTGGATTTCCAGGCTTCTCTGGGGGCCATAGCTACCCAAGCAGGTTAGTCACAAGGGACTGACTGTAGTATGGCCTCTGTCACCAGCTGCCTAGGGGCCTGTCCTTTGGATTGGTACATGTACATTGAAAAATGAGGAGTTAATTCCCCTGCCTGTAGTGAAGGTTATTTCTCTTGGAAGAGAAGAGCATAAGTAACAGATAAGGCTAATAAGTAAGATACCAAGATTGTGTCATGTTCCTTAACCATATGTTGTTACAGTGCCTTACTCTAATTCAAATAGGCAAAAAACAAGGCGGCTTGCTCATTAGACGAGGTGGTGGTAGTCTGGTGATTGACTCATTTTTTGAGAGTAACACAAATTGAGTGAAGTGGAGCAGGAGGTTGACCTTGTGAACACCTGCATCACTCAACTGTATACTTAAATGAGAGAATTAGAAAAGAGCGCAGCATATTTAAAGTTCACCTGCATATCAACCTTTTGGGGAGGTTAAACCACAGGCCTTCAGTTACAAATGTTGGACAGCTGTGGTTTGGGTGTCTGCTTGAAACACCTTAGCCGTTGGTGTCTCGGTACTTAAAAAATCAGGGCGCGGATTGTCCAGACTCGGAGATCTGACGTTCATGCATCTGTAATCACGTGGCTGCTCTCAGGAAGGCTGATCTTTCTCTTGGACTGGAGTCATCACCAGGTTTAAGAAGCACTTCTCCAAACTCTCTTATCTGTTCAATTTTCTCAGTGCGACATGGCTGAAGTCATTGTTGAAAATTGTGGTAGTCTGTCTGGAAGCTGTTTTGAGCACGTGAAAAGAAATCATTAGCCAAATAGAAGGAAAGAACTGGAGGTGTAATTGTCAACTCGTGTGTGTCTGATTTCATCAGCTGCTGCACATGTCTAAGTTATCAATTTACTTCTGTTAGAAAGTAAACAAATTCACTTTTCTTATATGCTCTCATGACTCTTTCATCTGTGTTCCTCTTATCTGAAGCAGGGATGTACTTCTGCGGTCTTGCGTTTGGAGGCTTTTCTTTCTGCTTTCCTATATAACATGCTCTCACAACTCACGTGCACCTCTGATGCTGGCCAGGGATGCTGTTTGTCTCTTCCTAAGTCAGTTATTTAAAAACATTATTATCGCTACTGTCAAAATATAATAACTTACCAGGACAGCTTTTACCATGTTAGACCCTGCGTGTTTTTCGGATTGAATCCTTTGGCCAAATTCTATCTTGCTTCATGAATGTTTCTCTGTGTTCAGTAGTGCTACTTGTTGGCTATATAAGTAGTGTCGGTGAGGCATAGGGGAGGTATACCACCATTAGATTCATACCCTTCCTGTACCGGGACACATCTTGGGAGGCCTAGGTACCTCTGATTCTCCAGAGTATGGAATTTGAAGTCATTCAGCATTTTGGATTTTTGTGCCACTGATGGGAAGCTCTCGTAACCCTCTACAATGAAGAATTTCCAATGCCTTTTCCCCATCAGGTCCTTTCGGGGTCTGCATCCTTGAAGCAGCTCATGGTGTGTAGCCCCTGTCAAAATCCGGGCGAACACCCGGTGCTCCCTCGCCAAATGTGCTCAGCCCTACATGCCCAGTTAACACCTCATTAAAATACAGCACCGGCAACACTAGCATTTAAGGAAACCCCTTAGCTAATTTTTTTGCTGCCCTTCAGTTTATAGCCTGTGGCTTGTTGTTTCCCACTTTCTCACGTTTTCCCAAAGCCGCTGGTGTGTACAGTCTGAAGATCACATTTAACCAACACAAGGAAATCAGCTTGGCCCGACGGGCTTCTTTATCACGTGGCTGAGAATGTGTTCACTCTGTTCTGCCAGACCATGGCTAGCTGAGCAAAATACAGTGAAGCTCTGGGCTTCTGGCCAAGCTTTTATTTCAGTTTGGGGCTTACAGCCACATATTTGCTATTTGGCAGGACATCCACTGGGGTATATTTGGATAGTAATCTAGCATTGTTTTGCTGCTTTTTTCTTTTCTCTCTCTCTTTTTTTTTTTTTTTAATGCATACAGATAGCATAATCCCAACACTTAACTTTGGCCAGTCTATGCAAGATTTCTCAGTGCGCACCGTTATGTATGTGCACTCAGAACTTGTAGCTGTGACCTTTGATAAATATAAGTCAAAGCAATTAACTTTCTTTTCTTGAAAAATTCTGGATGTCCTACTCTTTGCCCCCTATGTGCCGATAACAGAGCTATGTTGTTACTCTTTCCAAGATCAAAAGCTTCGCTAGGGTTTGATTGAAGTCCAATTGTGGAAGGAAGTAGCTGTGCTGGAGCTCTGAAAATAGCAATAATTGTTAAAATAATAAAGTGTGTCCTTGTGTGTCTTTATAATCTTTAAAACTTCTTTGGGGGGAAAGGGGGTGGCTTTCCTCTAGTTTTAAAATGAAAATATTAGCAAATGTCTTGGGAAAATAGGAGTGTGCTGTTAGAAGAACAAGTATCCCTCTCTGGATTTCTTACTTCGGTTCTATTCTCCACCCCAAGCTTACTTTCCTCTGAAGCTGTTTGAATACAGCCTGACTCATGCAGGAAAATAAAGCTGGATTTGATTTTTAACTGTATGGGAGGCTTTGGGGTTGGGGGGATAAAGGCTTTATGATGCAAACTCATTTATTTCTCTATGAAACAAAAACGGGCTTTTCAAAATGCAGCATGTTTTGGAAAGTTGGCGCTGGGTTTGAAACCCCAACATCTCTGAGGGCACCCTTCTATGAAAAAATAGTACAAAAAGATATATTGCTTGAGGAGGGGGTACAAAACATGGTTGAAAGCAGTAGTGTTTGAGGAGCAGTTCTCGTCATTTTATGAAGGGACATCTTTCTTGAAATGGCAGAGGAGTGGTTGGTTGGTTTGGTATGGACAGTACTGAGTCTGGAAGTCTGTTTTTGTGGTAACTTTATCATATGCTTTGAGCTGTGTCTGAGCAGATCACTACTGGCAAAAGCTGAAATACTTTTCCCCAAATCTGTAGGTTATTCTTTAGGTTACAAATTTACAGTTGCCTTTCCTTAGTCTTTCCTGGATCCTCCGAGAGGAGAGAACCTGGGAGAAGGAGCCCCATGGTGAGACTCCCGGCTGGCGTCGACTGGCAGAAGGGAGAGCTCGGTTCTTGATATTAGAACTCAGCATGCATAAGTGTCCATTTATCAGCTGCAGTGTTGATTGAAACATCAAGGTGAATATGAAATGAAATAGAAATGAAGATGATAATATGGACAGCATCAAGTAAATATTTTCCAGTATTTTGCCGTGATTGCTTTGGTGTTTATACAGTTGTGACTGGTTTGAATTTATAATAAGATTTTACCAGGGTTAGTGTTGCTTGTTGGTGGGTTTTTTTTAAACTCACGTGCTTGCACACATGTCTGATACAGGACATGATAATCCCTGTGTGAAAATAAACCGGTATATACTTTCTTTTTAGCCAACTGGACTCAGGATCACTAACTACTAGAGTAAAATCTTTGCATTATAGATAAATGGTACCAAGTAATAAGCCCAGAGGATTGTACAGATCCAGTGAAGCTCTTTGACTTGTCCCATGAACCTTTAGAACTAGAATTTTCTTAGCCCCTTAAATTGCTAGGACAGAACCTGTTATTTATTCATTTGAATCTTACTGTTATGCTCTCTCCATTGCAGTAAGAATTATTTAGTCTTTCTTCATTCACTTAAACGTTTTTTAAATCATCTATTTATTCTGACCATAAGACAGTTTTATGTATATAACATCTATAAAATATTCCGCCTAAAATAGTTTGGTTCCCTGCTTTTACTGGGTTTGGATGGCTCTTTGGTATACAAACTGCTTCATTGCCTTCTGGAAATTTTACTTGTCAAAGAAAAACAACCTTAGCGAGGGGTACCCTGTTGGTCGGCTTAAAGATGTTTATACAGTTGGCAGCTTTAACTGCTCTCAAACAGCCTTGCCTGATCTCTAGGAGCTGCTGAAACTCATCAAGCAGGTTCCTGCTAACCAATTATCCAGTTAAGCAGAAAGAGGAAAGGTGTTTCTCTTGCTTGTTTTTAATTTGTGAAGTTTAACCCATTTTTCCCCAAGCTTCAGTAGTTGTGGACGTTTGTAACGCTGAAAAACAGCAGTGAGAGTGAGGAGGAAGAGGGTCAGAAGGGAACTCTGATCTTGCCAGTACTGATCTATGTGGTAGTGTGTATCCATCAAGTGGGCAGAGATGTCGTTTCCAGCATAATTCTAGAGCACTCTGATTCTTAGCTATGAGTGCTACCCAGCGTCCCTCACCTAGCTTATTGTCTTGCATTTTAACAAAATCTTAAAAAAAAAAATAAAAAAAATTCCTCCCTCCAGCCAAACCCCTCTCCATCCCCAGCCCAATAATAACTTGCTGCCAGGGCAAATTTGTTGATTCCCAAACACTCCTGCTGTGTCTTGGTTGGAAGGCTTAAATTACTTGCATAATATGAAAAAGCTCTTTCTAGTAGAGCTCTGGTTTTCACTGCGTATTATGAGAATAAATAAATGCTCAGATGATACCAGACAGCTGGGTTGTCCACATCTGGCTGTCTTCTACATTGATTTTTAAAACAGGACATGTGTATGACTTAATGGCTATCAATACCAGATGTGTCTGTGTGGAGTTCAGAGAGATTGTCAAGTGACAGTGCAGTTGTCAAACAAATAATTTTGCTCGTGATTACTGGAAATAGTAAATGAGTGGGTGGCATAAGGTGAAAAGATATTCTCAATTCCAGTAGAGAACAAGAGGATTAAATTACTTTCCTGACTGCCGTAATAAAGAATAACTTGGTAGATACTTTCCTTTTTCCCTTTTTTTATTAAGGAATAAGTTCCATGAGCAGCAAAATCTCCGTGGCTTCTCTGATGTGTAACGAGGCTCCTGCAGCCTTCCTTCAGCCAGGGACTTCAGAGCTTCTTTCATTTACATTGTTTTCACGAAGCTTGTTCGTAATAAATGTCCATACCTCTCTGCCAAATTTGTTTGAAATTGGCCAACAGTTTCAAAAGTTGTTGGGAGGAGCCTAGACAGATATGTCCACAGCACCATTGCACAAAACTGATTTCTATAGGAAATTAAGCTAAAGACTGTTGAGTACTGGGGCACTGAAAAGAAGCTTGCAAAGTCATTGAACGAACTGAAAGGCCACTTGGTACCTTAATTGTGTGCACAGCCTTTAACCAGCTACAGGAGATACAGTTCTCGCCCATAGGTTAGATCCACATAGGTCGATTTCCATCTGTCCAGGACCTGTCTTTGTAGAAGTGACGTGTAATTTGGTGACTGCATTGATTGTTTTGAAAGTGACTGGGAATGCTTAGGAAGAAGCAGATATAAATGCATAGCAGCTGTGGCTGTGGCAGAGCTTGATCTGGTGGCCTGAGCTGTGCTAGCAGCCGAGTGGGCTGTGCAATAATAACCTTTGACTATAGATAGGGCTTTCTCTAGTTTCCTGAGTAGCCCCAGGGTGTAACTGAATATTTACTATGGTTCCACATTGGGGGTTTTTTTATTTTTTTTTTCAAGGAAGATCTGTGCACAAGTTGGAATGCATTGTAATAACAAAAAATTAATAGAGCCTTTCTGTCATCAGGATTTCATTGAGTTTTGCTTGTGCGCTGAGTCCTCAAAGAGGCAGCAAAATGAAGGCAAAAGAGGTAGAGCCGATTTCTCGGGTTACTGAGCAAGGGAGCTGCAAAGCTGGGCGGCCACCTCATCCCTAGCATCTAGGGCAGCAAACCTTCTGGAACAGGTAAAGGTGGGTTGAGACTTCTGCTTCAGCAGACGCTTCTTCCAGGCTGAGGTTAAGCAGGTGAGGGACGCAGGCTGAATGGCGTATTGTGTGCGGTGGATGGGCAGCAGCATCTCAGCTGGGTGTGAATTGGGTGGAATGTTTGTACATCAATGGCCTGGGCATGAGGAAGCAAGATGTTTTCACCTGTGAATAGATGAGTTACTTCTGGTGAAGTGCACCAGAACACAGGGTTACCTTCCATAGGCAGAACGCATTAAAGGTGGCGTGAAGCATCTTTATCGTGAGAGCAGCTCTTAATTTATTCCTGATCCTTTAGAGCACCATAAACCTCGTCAGTGCCATTTTCTTTATTCCTTCTGCATTTGTAAAAGGAGAACAAATAAAAATGTTCCTTAAGCCTTCCTACATTTTTAGAAAATATCATTTATATGGCACAGCTCCATTTTGTGTAATTTTTTATACCCAAAATACAGAGGGCTTTGGAATAGAAGAAGAAAAGCTGCATATCTGAGTTTAAGATAAAATAAGATGATCTCTGTGACAGAGACAGCTGAAATGATGTGATATGACAGTTGCTGTAGCAACACCACCTACTTCATGAAAATCAGAGTTAACAGGAGTGTAAAAGGTAAAGCCCACATAATTTTCCAAGCCTACGAATTGTTGCTGCCCTCAGCTTGCAGTGCTTTCCAACTCTCCAGTGCTTCTCCTTTCATTTAGGCACAGATACACCTTTTTCTGCAGACTGGATCCTGTATTCAGCAGGACTCCTAGTGGGAGTTCTGCAGGGGCTGGGAAACCCACAGTGTCTTTGCCTACAGGTGACCTGGTGAATAAGAGGGAAAGTAACAGAAAGGATTGTGTAGTGTCCTGTCCTCCCCCAAAATCCTTGGAGAGTAGGGTACTATACAGCATACACTGTCTCACATGTATCCCATATAGAGAACGGGCTGACCACCGTTGCAAAAAGGAAGCCAGACCAGTCAATTTACTTCCATGGGAATCTGCTTTTAGGAAAGCACTGTTATATTTAGTATACATTGTAAGTATTGTAAAGATTGAACGTGGCAGAGATAAGAGGGTAATTGGCACTTTACCCTCTCCCAAATGAACCCGAAATACTGGTGGTGCCTATAAAAGTAAGAAAAGGCATTGCTTTTTATCAGAACGGTGTTGAGCTGGGTGTCTGGCTGCTGGGAAGCGCCGAGTACAGCGCAGCACGCACGGGGCTGTGTTCCCCGGCCGGGCAGAGACTTCTGCAAAGTTTACTGTGTTTGAAGGGGGTAGAAGGGTCTCTGTTAAAGAAATGCTTCAGTGCCAAGATATTGTTTGAAAGTTACTTGGTACGTCTGGATTGGCAACTAATTTTGAAATTTGCAGCTATGGTTACTGGAAGAAAAATACTGTATTAAAAACACAGTTACTCTAAATCAGGCTGCTGTTGGCTTTTTTCTTAATGATAATTTTCAGTGAACAGGGTCGTCTGTGTTTATTTATGTATATAAAATGCAGACACAAATGTTTAAAAGCTCCCATATGCAGTGAATTGATAAGTGATTTGCTAGTTGATGTTGGCCTCAAGGTTACACTCAAATATATTTTTATTTTGAATATATTGGTATTTTTATTTTTGATATATTAATTTATTGGTAATATTTCTATCATTGATTGGCAATGCAGAGCCACGCTGTGCGTGATGGCAAAAGTAAAATCTCTATTACTTGTGAATTGAGGGAAAAGAGGTTGAAAGAAACAGCAGTTTCAAATGGCAGTCAAGTTAAGTTGCACTGATCCATTTTGTTGAGATGCCTCCTGAAGGCATCTTCATGAATGCACTGCTCAATAGATGGAAGGAGGTTTGACTTTTGTGTCTTGAGGCATTTTCATTTCATTTTTGACATAGTTCAAAATCTTCACAGGATCTGCATATCTGTTGTATTCAGAAGATGCATACGTAGCACGTTCAGAGTCTCAGTTCAGAGCTATGGACAGTTTGCAGACGAGATCACAAGAAGCAAAATATGTATTAGGTTTCCAAGATTCTTTCAAGAAATATTCCATTGCCAACTTTTTTCACTGCTGCTATTTTTAAAAGATAAAAATATAAATATTTGATATGTGTTATGTTTTCTGGTCACTTTTCCCAGAGATTTTTTTGCTTGCTTTACCTCCCTCTTTCTATAAAAATACGACTACTGTTCCTAGGTGCAGAAATTTCTGCAGGCATGAGTTTGGTTTTTGAGACTCCTCAGCATAGCACTTTCTTGCCATTTTCTGGTGCTAGATGACTCTCTCACTTGTAGAAGTGAATTTAAAAGACAGCGCCTTGTCCAGTGTTCAGTGTCCACATTTCTTTGAATCACATTTGCTCTTGGAAGCTCGCTGGTTTTGTCCGTGCTGTTTCTGATGCGCCACGAAAACCTGTATTACGCAGCAGCAGCTGTAAAGTAGTTACGGATAGACGGGTAACGTCCGTATGCAACAGTCTGTTCTCCTGGAATTTTCCCTAAGCCGCGGTTACGTGTTCTCTTCCTCCTCTGACCCATTTTTCAGACTACCCGAGCCTGATGCGTTTGTATACTTTTTAAATGAAGATAAGTATATCAATAGAGAAAAAGATACAACCACACACCCTGGTGCTTTCCTTGTGTGCACTCATCGGCAGTAAAACTCGTATGTAAAAGCAAATTAGACCTCTGCAGTTAGCAAGCTGTAACAAACCAAATACAAGTTTTGGGGGCTTGCCTTTTTTGTGGGTTTTTTTTCCCAAAACATGTTAGAAGGTCCTAATTTAAGGCAGAGAGAAAAGAAAATGTACTTAGTCTTACTGGGAACAGTGTGTCCTCACTCTGGCATCTCCGCTTCTCCAAATGTGCTTATTTTATACAAATCGCCCTCTGTAAAACATCAATTTCGTTTTGTCACATAAAGTGTGTGCTTTGTTTTAGTGAACAAAAAATGTAAAAAAAAGTAGAAACAAAAAGCTCCTGCAACAGAGTTCAGATTTGTGTGTACAGAACAGGTCAAAAGAGAAGGAGAGATTTGCAAGTTCCTGTAACTCTGCCCAGTGACCCCTTTTTCTTAAGGGATGTATTCAGAGAGCAGCTGATAGCATCTGTTGTCTGGCTCTCCCGCTTGCCAGCAGCTACTGATTGGGAGTCAGAGGAAACGTACCTGTTTCACGTGGCTTTTCCATGCCATTTGAAATCTGGCTGGGCTGTGTTTTCATAACACACCCAAGCGAGATGGGCTTGGGTACCAGAACTGGGTAATAGATACTTGAGTCATGGGTGGCATATGCTTTCAGGATTACACGATGGCTTTTTTGCAAGACCTGTTTACTGCCTGAGAGCGTGCTGTCCTGGATGTTCATTAGCCAAATAAATAGAACAATGTGAGAGGAACTTACTCAGCCTGGAGTCTTGCAGAGCACATTGGCAGTGGCATGAGCGCATCTTGAGGCCAAGTGTTGTCTTTGTTTTGAGTGGTATTCCACGTGAAGGCGTATTTATGGACACCATATGAGGCTGTTACCTAAAGCAGGGGCTGTATCTAAAATCTGCTGTTTGGGATTGGTTTATTAAAGCTGGGTATGTAATTGTCCGGGGAAAGAAAAATAGATCTTTTTGTCTTCTTCAGAACAGTTAACAATTTTAATGCTTCTCTGGAACTTTTCCTTGAAAAAAAGAAAGAAGAATTGTACTTTTTGAGGAACCTTAATATATGTGAATTGCCAATTAATGAAAATATACACAGATAGGCCAGAGGATGTCATGAAGCTCCAATGCACCAGAGAATATCAGCATCTTGAAGTGAAACAAGCTTCTAAGCCCAGTGTAAATCAAAATGAAACACCTGTCCTGATGTTCTTCCCTGCAGCTTCTCCTCAGGCCCTGTCCCCACTGAATGCCGTCTTGGCCTGTCTCTGTAAGGAAAGCAGCACCCTGCAAAAAATCGGAAAAGCATTTAAGAGGGCTATGGATTTCATGCTTTTCAAGAATTTGAAAATCCCTGTGCGGTGTCCCAGGAGCAGGTTAAACCTATTGCTTTCTGTGTGTAGCACATCTGCAAGGGAAATGTTCAGAAGAATACAACTCCTTTCAGACCTCTTGCAGCTGGGTTGTCAGGGGCTGCTTTGGAAGGAGATAATAGTTGGATTTCCTGGTAGCTTTCGGAAATGGGGCCTCATTGAGCTAAGTGCTGCCTTCACCCAGGCTGAAGGCAAGGTAATGGATCTTACAGAAGACTGGCGTCTTAAATCCAGTAGACACAGTGGAAAATTTTACCTGGTGGTGCCTCATATTTGTTTGTTTATTGCTCTTGAAGGGCAGAATGTTACTGGCACAGCAAGCGTCGCATATTACATGCACGTTCTGCTAACCACATGCAGGAGTTGCAAAGTCAGGCTCTCTCAGAAGCCTGCAAACACTCGACCAGAGGCCACGTGTGCAGCCTCAGATAGCAGCCCCCCTCCCTTGTCTGCTCCGAGATGCAGACTTTAATTACATTATATCCTTTTTTTTCCCTTTTCCTTTTTTAAGTGCTGAGGTCAGGCCAGCTCTGGGTTGAATCAGGGCTGTATCAGGAAGGAAGCGGTTGTCTGTAGGATCTTGGATCTTGACCTCATTTACTGCAGATGTGAGAGGATGCGGGGAAGGGCAGGAGCAGGAGGAGAAGGGAAAATCTGACAGGAAGGCAGAAGGATTTTGTCTGGAGAGAGTGGGTTTTGCTGTGGACTTTCAGCAGAATTCTGAGCAAGTCACTTGACTATGTGAGCTTGTCACACTGCATGTTTGCTTCCCTTTTTGTGAGGAGCCCAGTTTGATACCTTGGGTGCCCCTCACTTGTGTCAGCGCGTGGCCCCCAACCTGCAACACGAGCTGGTGAGAGTTGATTTGAAATGCCGACAGTGCCTGTAATGTTAGCTAACCCGAGAGGCTGGCTGCATGCTTTTGTTTTTCAGTGTCTGTATTTCTGTCCTTCACCTGCAAAGAGGAAGTGCTGCCCCTTCTGTCCTGGGGGTCATGTGGGGGAAAAAAAAATTGGTTTTGTGAAGCACACAGATGCAGTAGTCATCAACACTGGAGGGAACTCCGGAAAAGTCTCTAATTGTGTCGCTACAGGAGGTTGGACTAATTTGTGGCAAATAATGTACGGGTCCATTTGGATAAATCAAAATGAGTGTCTCTGGAATGAGGAAAGAATCTGGAAAAAATAATATGGGATCAAAACTTTAAAGATTGTTGCAACCATGGCTGTGTTTCTTAAAACAACTCTTGCCTTTAATTTTAAAAACAAATCGAAAAGACAACCTGGGTTTTCTCATGTGCCACCCCTACAACAGGCACGTTAGAAATGAGTAGGCATGGACCTGACAGCACCCCACGGCGTCCTACCACTTGGGCTGAGCAGAGGATGACAACTTGCTCCCACTGTAAGGAGCTGAAGGGGGACAGGACACTTTGCCAGCGCACTTCTGTGGGACTCGGGAATCTGGAGCTGTGTTTGTACCGTCAGCATGGGCGCTCTCCTGCCCTGTTCCCTTCAACGGTGCTCTTCTACTCAACACGTTCATTGCAGCCTTTGCTGAAGCAGCCTTCCTCTTCCAGGCTCTCCCTGTCTTTTGCTGCCCGTCTCCCTCATCCTCGCCGCCTTCACCTCCTTGCCCCCTTCTCAGCTTTGACTTCTAATAACTTACTGAATTGCCCCTTTCTTCCCCAGCCTTAGCATGCATGCAGGAGGTTTTGAGAAGGCAAACTAAAGCCTTCTCCTAGCCCACGGGCCATTAGTACAGTTCAGTGAAAAGCTTGCCAGAAATTTTTAACAGGTTCAAAACAAAAGTATTTTTGCTGAACCTTTTTCGGGAAACTGTAGAACCATTTTGGCAGAAACATAATTGGCGCGCGCAAATCCAAACAGAATGGTTGAAATCTGGCAAAGGTCTAAGGAACTGAAGACGGCATCCTCTAATGGGAAGTGTCAGACAATATTAATAAGACTACCAGTCCTGCCTGTAATAATACTGTAGGGGCCCAGAGCGAGAGGCACACAATGCTGAGAGGGGAAACGACAATTCTTTTATAATTAAATGCACAAGGTTTGTAAACAATGCTGATATCTTTAAAGAGTACACATTTTAAAAACACTCTTACGTGCCAGTCTTTTCGTGTGTGTTAAAAGCAGTGAATGTGTTGTGGTTTCATTGGATTAAGATCCTTCTTTCCGCAGGAAGGGTTTGCAGTCACCCCATGTGCAGCAGAATCGAGTTTGTGTAAGATAAGGAATAGAGGAATGTCTGTGCCAGGTTGGAGCGCTGGTCCAAGTACACTAATCTGCTGTTGCTTCGGAAGAAAATAAAGCTTCTCTAATAACTGCTTACATAAATACACCCAGGGGTGAAGCGTCTTCTTCACCCCCAGGCAGAGAGTGGTTGGTTTTGTCCTGCCATGTGAGGGCTGAAAGATCATACAGTGTGGCTTGTCATTGCCTTTAGTGCTAGTATAGATTATGGTCTTACTAACCATGTAAATGTTTCAGTTTCTGGAAGACACTAGAATCCTAATAGTGTGGAAATTAGACGATGTTTACCATACTGTAAGTGAGGAATTGCAGCCTGACAAGATACTGTACTTAGATAAATCTTGGCCTCCAGAATAGTACTTTTACTGCCTGTGGGGATTTTTCCCTGTCTGAATTCCTGCATGCTGCTATGTGTTCTGCATCGAGATAACTCTTCCTAGAGGCTGAAGGAGTTAACGCAGAAATAGATGACAGATTAATCTGGGACAGGCTGTGATTCGGAGGAAGAGAACTATCCCAAATGGCTGGCCAGCTGCCAAGCGGATAGACGATTGGAAAAGGTATCGGCAGAGCAGTGGGGTTCTCTGGAGCAGCAGTGCGGATTATCTGTCAATTTAGCTGCTGTACTGTACAGTCTGACTGACATACCCAAAGTGCCTTTAGTTTATATAAGGAAAAATTATTAGCAAACACATTTTATCTCTGGGCTGCTAATAAATTGAATGAGAAACTCCTCTTTTCTTTCCCTCCAAGATATGTGTAAAAAATAGGGGAAAATATTTTGATTAGAACATTTCCACTCCCTTTGCTTTTTCTCATCGCTGTTCTCCAGCCAGCTGTTGAGCTGATGAAAAGTGTGGAAGGGCTGCAAGAAGGCAGATTTTCTGAAAATCAGGCACATTTCTATGGGAGTTGAATGATTCAAAATTGAGTTCCACATAATTCACTGGGGATCTCTTGCAATACAAATAAAAAGTCTGTCAAGCAGTGGTGCAGTTGAAGAGGTTATTTCCATCTTAACTCCCCTGGGCACAGCTGGTAGGTGGGATGTTTAAAAAGGGGGAAATTAAGAGTCAGGATACGGTGATTGAGCTCCCCGTGATACCAGATCAGCATTTTGGTTTTGTAGATACATAAAAATGCTACTACACTTTTGAATTGTGCATTTTAATTATTGCAAGCAATTGAAAGCTGCTATTTTTTTTTTAGCAGCCATTTGGTGACCTAGATGACACAAGTCAATGGCCTCAGTCCATTTCTCTTTGAAAAAGGAACCACACTGAAAATACTGCCGTTACGTTGGACTTCCTCACGGGCAGTCTCTGCTGGGAGGAGGAGGAGGAGGACTGAAAGGGTTAGAACAGCCAACTTACTTTCAGGCTCTTCTTTCTGGAAAATTTTTCCGCTATTGCGAATATCTGCCAGAGCAACACCAAGAGCATTAGCAAAGGCAAGATGTCGGGGCAGCCCGTAACCACTGGGGTTGTCAAAACCTGCTGATCCCTCTGCCAGGAGGCACCTGGAGCTGTGTCTGCCCTGGGATACTGGGTGTTGCTTGAGTGGAGCTCTGGAGTGGGAACATCTCCAGACAAAAGGCCAGTGTTGACATGGTTGTGGTCTCTCCAGGCCATAGTTGAGACACATCACTAGGGTGGTATGAGGGGAAGTTTCCATTAACCATTGTTCCCAGCTTGCATCCACCACCACCAAGGAGGAGTTCTGCAGCTGGATTTCCAAAAGAGCTTAATGCTCAAGAGCTCTCATTTCAGCAACTTAAATAGAGGGGCTAAGTTCTTTCCAAAACACTTGGCAATCGTCAGCCCCCATTGAGAACAAAGCTAAGCACATTAAACAGTCCAGCCACTTCACTGTTGTGAAAATCTGGCTGCTGCTGCGAGTGCAGAGTGTTTAAATAATACAGAGCCTGGCAGCAAAGGCATCTGGCTCCTGAGGAGTGAGGTGCTTTACCTTCGCCCGTCCTTGGTGGCTGGTGGTGTGGGCTTCCTCCTTGGCCGATTCCTTGTGCATCACAGCCTCTGCCCGTGCTCTGGATGTTGTGACAGCTGTGAAGCTTGCTGATGTGAGGATTAGTCGGCTGCTGGGCACATGACGTTCAAGATTGCTGTGCTTATTTGACCTACCTCTGATTGCGAGGAATTCAGTGCATAAAAATAACACCCTGAACAAATTTGGCAGAAGGATGCACAGCTAAAGTGCCATGCACACGCGGGGAGAGGAGCTTGGAGAGCAGTGTAACGTGAGGCCGCGCACCGGACTCCTGCAGGAATAGCAGTGCCAAGTCCAGCGCAGCCCACGCTGTCGTCTTGGATTACGACGAGTTCCAGCACCACATAGATGTAGTGGCCATTAGCCAGTAAACTAACGAAGACAGGTTCCTGGCTTGTAGTATGGGCAAAACTTGATAGAATAAATAAAAAAGCGAGCGAGTGCCAGGAGTTGCCTAATGTAAAACGCTGGACAAGGAAATACTGGTTTTTCTGCCTGGGGTTTTAGACACCCTGATTAACTCTGTTGTTCTCAGCGCAGTTCCTGCTGGATCGCGGGGGCGCGAGAGAAGGGAGAGTTGCCCCCCGATGCCGGCGGAGGGCTGGGCGCAGTGTGCCTGCAGCAGTAGCTGACAGGGCAGTAGTCCTCGGGCTCCCAGGTGACAACGCTTAGCTGCACGCATGATTTGTTGGGGCTTTGCATTAGCGAGTAGCGTTCACCTTGAAAGAGCTCCGCGCTGGCACCTGGGGCGTCTCGTGTTTGCTGAAGGACCGGGTCTTCATCAGGGAGAGCTTCCTAGGCCGGGGGAAGTGAAATGTGTGCACGTAGGGAGCGAGGCAGGATCTCGATGGCTGTAGGTTCTTCTCCTGGCTCCCCTTGGAGATGATCGCTCTCTCCTTTATTTTGCTTTTGCGTTGGTAAGATGCAATGCCTCAATTCCCCGTGTTTAAAAGGAGCATTTTTGCCCTTTTTCAGGGAGAGACTGTAAATTTTCTCGAGGCCGGTGATTTCAAAGCTCACGTAATTGTGCAATATGGCACATTATAGATAAATGATAACATGGAAACTGATACCGTGTATCTGGAACTTCAGCAATATTTAAATACAGGCTCTTTTGTTGTGGGCAATTAGAAAGCTGGGGCAGATTTCACAATCCACTTGACTTTTCGAAACACCCTGCATGCTCACCAGAAACACTATAAAAGTATTCAGGGCTCCTGTCCTGCTTCATTGTTATCTGTATTACAGAATTTGCAAGATTTGTATGTGCGTATGTCTGTATGTTTGTCTGCATTAAAAAAATACCTGCCTGCCCCAGTACGAGCATATTCACATCAAAGGAAGCTTTCCTGCATTTAATCCTGTAAATAAGCCTGTTTCTGCCAGCCCGTGTGTCCGCCATGAGATTAGCCATCCGTGCAGAGCAGGGCTGCACCACCGCCTCGGGGCGCTGAGCCCTTGGGCTGCCTTCAGGACAGTCGCTGGCCAGGGTCGTGTGTCCCCCCCGTGTCCCCCCCGGCCGTGGGGCTGTGTTACACACACCGGTGTTAACGGATGCTCTCGGGCCGGGGATGAAGCTGCGGTGCCTTGTCCTTCTGCCAGCCAGAACGCTCGGTATGTGGGATGGGGAAGGCCACGGCACCGGCACAGTGTGCTCCCGGGTGGGCAGCGCGGGCGGCAGGTGCCACTGCCACTGCTCCTGCCATTGCCACCGCCCTGCCATTGCCACTGCCACTGTCCTGCTGTCATACTGCCGCTGCCACTGCCCTGCCATTGCCACTGCCACTGTCCTGCTGTCATACTGCCGCTGCCACTGCTCCTGCCATTGCCACTGCCCTGCCGCTGCCACCACCCTGCTGCTGCCACCACTGCCACCCTGCCACTGTACTACCACTGGTGCTGCACTGCCACCATGCCGCTGCCACTGCTGCTGCCCTGCCGCTGATGGTGCCCTGCCACTGCCACCACCACTGCCGCCCCCCTGACAGTGCTGCTGTCCTACCACTGCCACCACCCTACCGCTGCCACTGCCATCGCCCTGCCACTGGCACTGCCACTGCTGCCACCCTAGCGCTGCCACTGCCACCGCGCTGCCGCTGCCACCGCCGCAGCCCCTCCGGCCAGCAGTCGGACAGGCCGCGGTTTCTCATTTCGTTAACAAGCCCCAGCAGGAAATGTCTAGTTTTCATCACCAAGGTCTTGGCAGCGGCCCGGTGGCTCAGCGGGCAGGGGGGAAGCGCTCTGCCGTTGCTGTTGGGTAGCGGGATCCTTTCCTCTCGCTCCCTCTCCTATAGACGTATATGTATTTTAATAACTTTGATCCTCCTTTTCTCCCAGGGCCTTACTAGCCTTTCCTGGAAGCTGATTTTATCAGTGCTGTTTTAAAACAGGAGTTACAAAAGAGGAGCTCAAGCCCTGGTTTGCGCAATGCAATTCCCCGGTGCATTTTCTATGCGGTTTCAATATTGTCGCCGTGATCTTCTAGATTAAAATAAAAACTACATTGTTAACACTGGCCTTGGTTTGGAATTAGAAATGGCATTTAACGTTTACCATTTTACACCCTAAATATTGCAGATGCAGGCACAAATAAGGAAATATTACGCAGTCACAGGATGTTTGTGTAGTTATTATGAAAGCTGTCATATCTCTAAAGTCAAAGTGAATTAGCTAATAGCCGAAATTATAAAAGAATATCTGCATCAATCAGAAGTCCTCCCTCTGAAGTCCATGAGGCTTGTACTTCTGAAGCATGTGAAAACTTCTGAAAATTCTGCCCCCGGGGATAGTCCATGTTTAGGCAGCTGACTTTAGGATCCTATTTTTGGAACCCATGGTTGAGATTTTAAATTGGATTTTTAGTGAGAATGGTGCCTGAATTGGTGCTGTAGGTCTTAAAGGCTATATCTAAAATTAAAAAAAGAAAAAGGGGCGGGGGGGGGAATATAATTATTTTCTAGGGATAGGCTCCTTTTTATTGGATTTTGTATACAATAAGAGAGCAGTGTGGCATAAATAAGTGTTCTTTCATTTTTTCAGAGTGTCTTTAAGTAGTCACCATAGCCTTTCATGTTGCTAGTTTCCTTCACTGTCTTCTGGAATATCACCAGTGGAATTTCGTAGAAAACAGCAGTCTCTTTAGTAGAGTGCTTCAGCACAGCTTGAAAGTACATTTTCGTGAGATACTGTCCTATTGCAAGTACTGTACATTGTTTGGTTGTAAACTAAATATACCCTCAAAGGCAGGTATGAAGAAATCTGTGTATGAGAAAACTGGAAAGGATTACAGAGATAAATGACAGTACTTATGATTTGTTCCTGAGGATGTGATCTTAATGAAGTGGCATGGGTTGGAGCAGTATGTTTAGCGCAACTCAGTGTTGGATTCAGTAATCTTAAGTGGGCATCGAAGATGAGCGACCAGAATTAGGAACCAATTCTGAAAATAATGACACGAGCATGTCTGGATCCGAATATCTACCCTACAAAATGGACAATCAAATATTTAGCAAGAGTAGATACCAAATTTACAGTGAAAGCTTAAAGAATTATTGCTTGTAAAGTCTTCTAAAATCCATGCTCACTGATGTTATTTACATCTCTTCTTCTAACGCAGCGGAATTTATCCTTTATTCCTGTAGGTCAGATCTTGCCAGCAAACCGAAACACACCAAGTCCCATTGATCCTGAGACTATCCAAGTTCCTGTTGGCTACGAACCTGACCCTGCAGATCTTGCCCTTTCCAGTATTCCTGGCCAGGAGATGTTTGACCCTCGTAAGCGCAAATTCTCTGAAGAAGAGCTGAAACCACAGCCAATGATTAAGAAAGCTCGCAAAGTCTTCATTCCAGACGACCTGAAGGTAAATTGGAACTGGTGACGAGGTTGTTCGTACAGACTCTGTGACAGTTATTTGCTGAGATGTAGGTTTGGAGCATGTGTTTTCTCACGTAAGGTGAATCTGCCAAACTAAATACGGCTTTGTTGTAGAATAAAACTGTAGTGGTTCTGAATGAGACTGAGGGGAGGATGTCCCTTATTAGTTACGCAACAGTTGAAATTCATGAGATCAATATTCATTTCCTTCATGCCAGAAACTTCCTGCGTGACCTTGGATAAGCTTACTTTGTCCCATATTTCCCACTTATGAAACAATCTGATCATGGTTCCTTTTCCTCCACCCTCTGTTTGTCTTATCAGCATAGATTGTGCATTCTTCAAGGAAGAAGCCGGTTCTTACAGGGTCCATGGATGTCCCTGAGAGTGACAGAATGGAGTATACTGCGTCTTGTTCGGAAGTTGCTTTAGCTCTGTGTGTAATAATGAATGGGAACACTATAGTAAACACTACTAATCTAGGTGAAAGAATCTAAACTAGTTGTAGGAAAATAGAAAATTCTGCCAAGAGCTGTATTTTAATACAATATTACAATGATAATACAATATTTGAAAGAGCACCCTTGTCTATGCCTCTCGCTGCTTCTCAGATGTGAAGAGCAAAGAGGATGAAGAGAGCAGAACAAAGTGATCAGCTGATTCAGCTTATCAAACAACTGTGAAAATTGTCATTATTTGCAAAATTCTATCCCCAGTATGTGATTTCCGAGAGGATCCTTTTTTATCAGAGGTAGTCAGTGCAGAATTTCATTCTGCCATTGCTGTTCCCCCTGAGACACAGACTGAAAGCCTGTTGGAGTCGTTGGGAATGTCTGGCTGCGCGTGCGAAGAGACTGGGATGCCATGTGTTTACAGCAGATTGACAGCATTAGGGAAAGAAGCTGATGCTATTCGCTATTTTTATCCCTAAGGGTAGGGAATGTGCAAGTTAAAAGCACAGAAATCACCATTTCAGTAGTGTTCAGGGGGTATGGAGCTGCCACTTTGTCTGTAGCACCCTCAGCTTCCGTTTAGAAAGGTTTGGCTGCACCATGCCAGATTTTACTGCCCGTGACGCTGTGTTGGCCGAGAGCTCTGCCCAGCGAGAGGTGTTCGACACAGCCATGGCCACGTGGCTGTGGGGAGACTGGAGTTTGCCCCTTAGCGCCATTCGTCGTTTTGTGATAGCTCCTATTTTATCCTTATTTGTCAAAGCAAACTTTTGCCAAAGATGCCCTTCCACTGCTTTGTGCCAGAGGGGGAAAACAGTCTTGCATGCAGCAGCGGGGGTCACGTTAAGTCTGAACTGGAAGTTCAGGGTCTCTCGTTTCCCTGAGATAATCACATCAGTTGCCCTTGACTCATTTCAGAGTGCTTGACCCAAGTGCTGCTTCTGCCCTGGCATGTGGAATGGCTGTTGAGTTCTGGGGGAGGATAAGCAGATTAGACCAGTCAATCGTCTCTGGGTTGCATGTGATTTTGAAATGCCAGCCTTACCTCTTTCAGGCCTGGATTAAGGGATTTGCCATTGCAATTTGTTAAAATAAAGATGGATGAAGCCTAGGTGGCACACTAATAAATTGCTTAAAGCTGATTTTTATGGAGTGGAATGAGATGGGAAATTATAAACAAGATTTGGGTCATAGCTTTTTGCTGCGTGCTTGTTTTCAAGAGGATTTTGGGGGGGTCCGGTCTAAATACAGGTGGAAGAGCAATTTAGAGGTACGCTGCCTCCAAATCATCATTGCAGCATGCCTCATTAAGCTAAACTAATATAAAGCAGTTGTGGAGCACTTCTAGCAGTTGTTTTGCTCTTGATTTTGCTTATGCAGCAGCAGAAGATGCAGAGCAGCAGCGTTTCAGCACATGCTTCGTGCTGAAAGACAGGGGGGTATTTGTCTACTAGTGCAACGTAAGGGCAGGTGGTCCCGGTGCTTGGTGGTGGGTATGGAAGGGTGCCACCACGCCTGGTGAAATAAAGCCACACAAGCAAATGTAAGCGTGTAAAAATGGAGGGGTGACTCTGGGAGGGGAAGCCTGAGCTATATGACTTGACGGATTTGAGAGCTGAGTGGCTGCATCACTCTTACTCTGCAGGGGACGGAATTTCGCTTTTTCTGAGAGATTCTGCCCACTCAGTATTTAGTGAGTTGTTCCAAATTTCCAGAACTTAATTCAGTTTCAAAGCAACGTTGAAGCTGCCATGTCACTGAAGGCTGCTTCATCTGAAAACTGAAAAATCACGTGAAATGAAGTCGTGGCTCTCGAGCCATTGCTGGACTGCTGCAATAAGGTGATTTCCTAGAGGCACGTCTTTAGGGGTAACACTTCGGGAATGTGTTAGCTTATGAAACTTCAGAGGTTAGTGGACCTATTTCTGGCTTTTTTCCCCCACAGTCAAAGCCTATTGTACTATTTTCTTTGCGGATGGTACCAAAGCAGCCATCCTTGTAGTGCCAAGGAATCCTCTTCCAGTGACTCCCTATCTAGGGTGCAGACAGGGACACTTTGGGGCTCTCCAGAGAAACGGCTTCGAACAGAAGAAGGACCTGAACGGTAGGCAAATGGGTGATACCAACAGAGTGAACCAGGTGTTGGCTGGCGAAGACGAGCAGGGACAGACACGAGGTAATTAGTGCTGCTCCAGCAGCCGGTGGAGAATGAGTCATCACATGCGAAGGTGGATGTGCTAACTAGGTCAGGCGTAGATGTGAGATGAATTGTACCACCGGGATATTGCTTCACTTTTCCTTGGAGGAACTCACAGTCAAGGGGATGAGTGGGTTAGGGTCAACTTTTTGATGGAAACACGGGCAGGCATCTGTGCTCCCTGGGTGGATTATGCCACGTAAATCCAGAACTGTTGTCCCAGCAGTGCCTGGCACTCGGGGCTGGCTGGGCCAGGCAAGCAAAGCGTGTGGAGGCTGCGGCTGAGAGCACATCCTGGTGGCCGCTCGGTTTACTGAAGTCTAATACCTTGTTTGTTTCTTTCTGTGTTTAATGAGCAGGATGACAAATACTGGGCAAGGCGTAGAAAGAACAACATGGCTGCTAAGCGATCGAGGGATGCCCGCCGGCTGAAGGAGAACCAGATCGCCATCCGCGCCTCCTTTCTGGAGAAGGAGAACTCGGCTCTCCGCCAAGAGGTGGCCGACTTACGGAAAGAGCTGGGCAAATGCAAGAACGTCCTTGCAAAGTACGAAGCTCGACATGGCCCCCTGTAAATTGAGCGGGAGGAGCGGGGATTTTTTTCTTNGGGGATTTTTTTTTTTTTTTTTTTTTTTTTTTTTTTTTTGTTGCGGGTTGGCATTTGAATAGATGGACAATGTGTTTCCTGTTTGATAGCACCACACCCAAACCAACCTTTCTGTCTTCAGCACTTTACCAGAAGCAGAAACAAAACTGACTTACGGTTTTTTTTTTTTTTGTTTGCGTATGCGTGTACCTGCGTATGTGTGCACGTGTGTTCACACGTCTGTGTATGTGTGTGCGCGCTTGTGTGTGTGCATGTGCGTGTGTGCGTGCACACGCATCTCGGCACTTCCCATTTTTACGAAGCCCTCTTCAAAGGGTGCCACATTTTTACCTGGACTGTTGAAAACCGCCATAGTAAGCTTTTTATTTTATTTTTTCAGTGCTGCTTCAGAGTAGGGTTTTTATGTTATTGTAACCAGTTCCATCCTCCTGATTTACTTGGAAAGATCCCAGTATAAATTATAAAAAAAAAAAAAAAAAAAAAAAAAAAAAAAAAAAAAAAAAAAAAAAAAAAAAAGGGGGGC